>OMLM01020077.1:88968-134795 GCA_900302695.1 Helostoma temminkii | reverse complement strand
AAACAGCACTGGTGAAGGTCACTAACGATCTTCTGACTGGAAATCTTCATACAGGTTATTCCTGGGCAGGTGGTCACGCAATTGCTTAGTAACTACCTTTTCAAGGATTTTAGAAATAAAGGGCAGATTGGATATCAGTCTATAATTGGCTAAAAGCTCTGAGTCAAGAGTTTGTTTTTTGAGTATGAGTATTTTTGAGAATGGTTTAACTACAGTAAGTTTAAAGGCCTGTGGTACATAGCCTGTTAGTAGAGATGACTTGATCTGATCTAGCATGGACATGCTGATTAAAGCTAACACTTCTCTGAGCAGTCTAGTGGTGAATGGGTCTAAGAGACAGGTTGATAGTTTAGATGAGGAAATGAGTGAGATTAACTCAGCATGATCTACAGGGAGGAAGTGGTATAAGACAAATTTAGGTCTTATAAACAAATCTAGACCTGTTCCATCTAAGTCCATCCACTGCAAGGATGAGCTGATCAATCCTTTCTATGATGGTAATGATTTTATTAATAAAGAAATTCATAAAGTCATTGCTACTAAGAGTTAAGGGAATACTGGGCTCAACAGAACTATGACTCTTTGTCAGCCTGGCTACAGTGCAGACCGATTGGTCAGAGAGAAGTGTTACACAGCAACCACAGTCACATCATCGTGTGAACTCTGAAGTCATTCACCTTCTTGACAAAGGGTCACACATCAAAAAACAAGAACAGCAACAACTCATTGTTTTTGTATGCAGCTACAGTTTTATGGGCTGTTGCTATGATGGACAGCTAAACTGAGGACATCCAATTGGCAATTTGCAAAAGTAGAGTCAAGTCAAGTTGAGTCAGTACATGTGGAAAAAGGCTTTTCAAACATGAGTGCTTGTCTTTTGGGGATCTTTGCCAACTTGTCAACAACCATGCCATCAAAGATCAGTTGTTGGGTCCATGTTTTAATATAAAAGTAAATATTCTTAGTTGTATATTTCAGATTCCATATTTACTACTTTCCCATTCTTCTTTTACTCTCCTGCTGTCAGAACAGTTTACGATGGGACAACGGGGCAGTCAGAGTTGACAGGTTTAAGACTTCCTTGTGAACAATTTCACAGATAGTTGATTCCGTTGAAATATATGTGTTGAAAACGGTACATTTCTGAAGCTTCCTATGCTCCTAACATAAAAAATCCATGAAGCTTTTCTTCTTATAGCACTTTACCTTCAGTGAATGCTCCCACACTTAGTTCTTGCTGCCTTGTACCTCACTTTTAAGTGACTTTGGATAAAAGCGTCTGCCAAATGACTAAATGTAAATGTTTTGGTCCTAAATATGACAGTTAAAAATAACTGTGTGGACAGGCTCTAATGGCTGCAGTTGGAGCTAAGCCATTAAGTCTGTTTCAGTTCATAACAAGAGTTGTAGGTGTCATGATGGTGCTGTCGAACAATGCTTTGATAAAAGGTTCCCATATTGTTTGTAGGACATGGTTTACCAGTGAGTGATGTGGTGTAAACTTCAAGGGCACAAACAGCTGTTGGTAGTAATGACAGGTTACTAAGAAGACACTAAGCTAATGTAAACAGTTCAGACTTTTAAACCTACACTAAGGCTTTTCAAACTGTTTATGAGGTAGGAAATGCACTCAGCATGTTTGCATAAGACCTTAGGGAGCAGCAGTGCACAGGTACATTTAAAAGAAGTTAGATGATAGCTCTGCTTTTGCCTCCTGCTCTTTTCTTGGATGTTGAGATCTGAATGTTAAACCCTGACATTTAACTGTCTGACCACTTCTGCCTTAGAGATACGTTTGTGCAACTAAAAGTCAAATCTGTCACAAGTTCCTCACGATTTATCTGAATTTACGTCTTGCTGAACTGATGTTGACGGTGCAGTAAAACTTCCCCTGCTGCTTCTATGAATAGAACTAGTCTGCTATAAATCACACCTCTAAAAGTCAGTCTAAAATGCTGGAGGAGTCGGACATTAACAAAGATTACTGTTTGGTGGTGTGATTAGGAAACCTGCACGTCTGCACAGGTAGATTCCTTAAGCACTCCTCTGTTTTCTGGAAGTATTGTTCTGTTGTTGTACATCAGGACTCTACAGGATTAAATTGCACAGTCACAATGTCAAGACAGGCCCCCATTACACATCTGATAACGCAAACAGCTCTACTGGATATTTTGAATGCCACAGAATGTTTCCACTTCTACACTCTGCTCTGGTATGTTACCTAATACATTTAAATATACTTTTTTACTTGCCAGGAAGCCACTGGTTTACATTCATGCCACAAGCATTTCATGACAAAGCAGAGACAGATTGTGTGTTGACATACTGTATTTACAGTTTGGTTATTGAGTTGTATGAGAAAATAATTAACAGGAAGTTGTTTTTTGTATGTGGTCATTTTGATATTGACAAACGTGACCACTGACTTTATTAACACGTTAATGATTTGAGACATTATCTGCCAATACATGCTACCTTTTACTGTTACTGAAACGCTAGTCCAGTCTCTAAAAAAAAAAAAAAAGTAAGGCTTTTAAAAAAATAAAAAAGAGTCTATGAAATAACATTTGGGGTGTTATTGTGATCATAAATAATACTGAAAAATACATCAATTATGTTCAATGAAAAATTGGCAACTAAGGACATGTCAACATGCTCCATATCTCCATATCTCTTCTACTGCTCAGTTATTGTTCCATATGTCACATACTAGATTAGATTAGATTAGATAAAATAGCAGTTTTTTTAACCCTGAAAGGGAAATTTACAGCATGTTACAACAGCAGAGTTAAAATGACATCAAAAGTTAAAAACCAAAACAGAATAAATCTACAATATAGTAAATACAGAATAGACCAATAGTATAAAGTATAAGTTCATGAGAGGCAACTGAACTAACAGGTGTCTTTAAGCTAAGAAATGTCAGGTCAGTCTGCAGTTATGCAGGTCACTGAGTCTGGACCATGAAAACTGTACAATGACAGCAGGGCTTGTTTCAGCCTCCCCAGATGAAAACCATCAGTTTACAGTGAATCAGTCTTGTTCTGGTCTTTGATCAGAGCAGATGACTGTACAGACATCACCTCAGCTAGTTTTCCCAGCACTTCTCTCCAGCTCTGCACCTCTGTGTCCTCAGCTCTGGTAGATGTTAGTGCCTCTCTCCTGGTAACAGGCCTACCTACTATCTAGAAGTATGAGGAAATGCATATGAAACTTTTATTCATTCAGTTGTCATACAACAAAACAGAGCCATAAGAATTATGACTAAATTAACTGGTTCACTGTTTATGAAATAACACAAAAACTATATGGCCCAGTTGATTATAATACAAATTATGTCATCATCACACATTTTAAACCAAACAATAAACAAGACAAGGACAAATATTAAAAGTAAATAAGTAAATGTATTTATTAAAAGGGATGAAATTATGGAAGGATGTACATTATAAAAGTGTGTAAAAAAAAAAAAATCAAAAAAGTAAATTTATAGACATACAATTATTGTTTGACATCCCATTATATTTAGCGTATGGGATTCATAATAATATAATGCACACCATTAAGACTCCACTACACACTAAGTTTAATAATAAACATACAGTAGAATTATGTCCTTTCTGATAGCGTTATTTATTGCTTCATTTATAAGAGGAAGATTGTGTCATTGCTTCTTCCCAGAGTTGCGTAACGGTGCAGTAAAGAAGTCCAGTCCTTACTGTGAAGAGCTGATTGTTGTGCTTCAGTAATGTTGCTGCGCATTGAGCTGCCTGGGGACTGACCCTTCCTCTCTTTTTTATCGGTGCCATGCTAATTTGGAGCACTGCCCTGTGCAGGTGATGTGTGAACTGTGACATGTTGCACTAATATGTGTGGCATCAGCAGTTTGAAACTGTCCTCTGTGATACCACAGACTTAAACCAAGCTGTGTCTCTGAGCTCAGCAGCCTTTGCAACTGTGCTGCTTGTATGTTTGTGATTTCCCTATTAGGCCTGAGGGATTGTTGTGTCAGTGTTCTGTGTGTGGGTTTCATCCTCTAATAACGTGCATACTATGACGTAGTATGGTGAACTAAGCCCAACTTATCTTCCTCCTCCTCCTCTTCTCAGCTGGTGTTTCGGTGTTTGAAGCATTCCTGCGCTCTGAGTTCAGCGAGGAGAATCTGCAGTTTTATCTGGCCTGTGAGCAGTACAAACACTCGTCCAACAACTTCAGCCTGCAGCGAAGGGCCAAGAGCATCTTCGCCACCTACATCCAACCGGGCGCCCCCCGCGAGGTACGCACATGCACTTTTAAATTGTTACCGAAGATATGCATGTGCCACACTGTTTCATTTGTGTTTCGGATGCTGCTTGTGTTTTTGGAAGCTTGCATGGGTGGTTTGTGTTTTAACATCACAATGTTAACTCTGTAGCTGCATTCATGTGGAACTATTTACTCCACTAATAGAAAAGAGTTCTCTTGGCCAAGATCAACAGTGAGTTACCAACTGACATCCAGTGATCTGTCATTCTTTCTTAAAAGGACTACGTAACTTCTGCTTGAAGGCATTTATTGCAGAACAGTGGTACACTTCCTTTGTAATTAGCTCACTGCCATTTTTACTGACATTTACTAGTCGTAGAGGCCTCACCTCTGGCCTCCAGAGTGTTGCTTCTGTTGTACATTCAGAGAACAGTGAAGTTCAGCAGTAAAACAATAAATGTGCCACATGCACAGTGCAGGTCTGTCCATCTGGTTCCAAAGTTTGCTCATGGAGGAGTTCTGGATTCTCTATAAACTATATGCTCTTTATGAAAAGAGTTTGCAAAATTCATTTGATCCTGCAGAAGAAGAAGAAGGATTTGTTAAGTCATACTGCATTTACAAGTAAAAACAAACACAAAACAAACAGTCATTATTTCATAATTTTTTATTAATTATCTCATAGTATCAGATAATGTGCAACAGACAATGACACAGGAATTGTAACATTTCAAAACTTGACTGAGAATAATCAGTTTTTAAGATGCCATCAGTATTACAGTGATTAGATGACATTTGCCAGCACTTCCAGTAGTACAAAGCAAAAGGGAAGTGATAAAAGCCAATTCAGCATACTTCATTTTCCAAGGTATAAACAAATAGAGGCCAACAGTTTAACTCAGTATGTCCCAAAGCAGGAATTGCAATTCCTCAGAACTGGCCCGCCCTTATGAAAAAGAAGTACACTTAAAGTCTATTTTATTAAGTATACTTAAGTTCACTTCAAGTATACACAAGTATAGTAAGTGCACTTATGTCTATGTAATTCTAGTATACTTGCAAGTATACTTTTTGAATACTTCTTGGGACTAAATTGGCCCACTTTTTAGTTTATATAAGTATACCTGAAGTTTACTCCAGGCTTTAATATATACTATTAGTTTAGTAGTGATGTAATAACAGTAAACTTTCTAGATGATCAAAATATGCTCGTAGAGTAAACTTTATCCTCCTTCTCAGTTGATTAAGGTGCACTTCTTAATAGATTAGTTAAAGGATTCCATGCAGTATGACTTTTTACCATGCTGATAAACTGAAGCTCAGCTGTGTCAATCACCACAGCTGTGTAATTATGGAAGTAACATGTGTAAGTCTAAAGTAAGTGAGAGGCAGCTCCTACTGACTGCTCACCCTTCTAACTGACGGTTAAAACTAACTTTATTACGGCTTGGGTTTGGGTTTAAGGTTTGTAGTTTTCTTAGCCGTCACTGCTGAAATGAAATCTCCAATGTGACAAACGAGCAGTGAGACAATCAATAAATAGCTGAGCAGATAGAGACGGTCATGTTAAAGGAAAAAGAAGCAACCTGTGGTACAGTGCAAGTGACTTTAAAATGAATGCAGCACAGTCACTGTCTTGTCCTCTTGCAGGTAAACCTGGACAGTAAGACCAGAGACCTGACGATCCAGCTGCTGCAGGCTCCCTCTCACACCTCACTGTCCCACGCACAGAAACGCATCTACTCACTCCTGGACACAGACTGTTATCCCCGCTTCCTCCAGTCCAACATCTACTCCTCTTTACTGCAAGAGGCTGACTAGAAGCCACATGTGGACGACTCAGGTGGAGCAGCAGTGGCTCAGCGGTTTCCAGAGCTAGATCCAAAAACTACTGTAAATATGTTGAGTTGCTTTGTAGGAAATATGTGTAAAATCTACATATGTGTATATCTGGAGCACTTGATGAACCTCAGTGGACAGTGTTTGTAGAAATGTAAGCCAGTTAGATGAACAGTTGGATATACTGATCATATATGAGATGTTCACAATAATGCCAGATACTGTTAGTCTCACCACAGAGACAGTGAGGATGTGGCTGGCATATCTTAGCATAAAGATGCTAGCCTTGTCCTTCCAACACCCCTAAACCTGAATTATTTATATGTTCAATCTGTTCTGTGTAAAGCAGCATAAAGAATAAAATATGTAAGGAATTTTTCTTTTTAGGTGCTGTGAAATATTGTATGTTTGAAAGGTCTGATAGAAATAAAGGTTACACTCTGGAAAAGGAAAAAAGTCAGTATTTCAATACAATTTGTGACTTTGTTCATCAGAGTTTTTAGGATTTGCCCCACAGCTGTAGTGTGTCACTGATGTCCTCCATGTAATTCTGTTTTTACAATTTCACGTTTTACATTTATTTCACATTTATTTATTTCATTTTAAGAACTCAAAGATTACAAAGTTGATCATTTTTAATCATGTGGTAAGAAGTAATGCCAGCCAGTAACTGTGTCACACACAAGAACTTCCACATTTACAAAGGTTAATTTTATTGTTCAGAAGGGGTGAAGAGCAAACATGACGATTCCAAAAAGTGTTCAGTCCCACCCTGCATTGGCACAGCACAACACAACACAACACATCAAGAAACTAAAACCACAAATCATATTTTCATTTTTTTCTTTGTGTGGAGATGAGGTAACGTCAGTGGCCACTTTATTAGGTACACCTGTACAGTACAATATAAACTACTAATGCTTTGGCTTTTATTGATGTTAATAGTATAATACACAGTTTCAATTTAAAAACTGAAACTTTGTAAAAGTAGAGTTCTATATTTGATTGCATAGATTTCACAGATTGTACAGGTGTAATAATATATAGTGTGTTAATTAGTATCTTCACAGAAGTGGAAGGTCTATTTTTATCTTTGGTGACAACCAGGAGGCCAAGCTGAGTTAACTGACTGACCCCAGCATCAGGATACTGCGCCACTTCCTATGGAGAGTGAAGTGAATCATTAAATTACCCAACTTGTTGAACTACTCCTTTATTTGGTTTGGGGCTGCAGGGGTACCTACAGTGAGTCCTGAGAGTTTGGAAGATGGGGGACGTTTTAATCCTCCAACTTTACTTGAGCTCTTGTTTTAATCATTAAACATCCTCGCTGTAAACAGCTCCCTGAGCTCAGGCTGAACTCCCTGAGCTCACACAAAAAGGAAAAACAAGTTCAGCAAGAATGAGCTCTTTGCTGGAAAGGTTAAAGTACAATGACAGTTTCTTAAATGGCAAAGAAGAGAAACCTGAACAAAGTGACTGCGACAGGTAAAATGAAAGAGATGCAGGAAAGCTGAGTTCAGATTAGCCCTAAATGCTCTGTTCCTAAATGTCAATGTAATGTATGTGCAGACAATAACCTCAAAAATAAATAAGGCTTTTCCTAAGCTTGAACTGTATTTCTTGAATGATAGTGCTGTATAAAATCCATGTGTACTGAGGAAACACACAAACATAAATGTTCTAAATTTAAGAAGAATTAGTCCAGACTACAGCAGACTCAGCCTTTTCCATATTACTGCTTCCACACCGTACAGCTATCTAAAGGCATATCTCATATTTAACACAGTGAGATGCAGTTGAAAGCTCTAAAAGGTAGCCCTTGGCTTATCAGAACTCACTCACATGCATGATCGTTGAGGAGAAAACAGTAACTGTTCAGTGACATCTAAACTCAAAGCAGTTGGGTGGAGCCTGCTGAACAGCTGCTGTACACTGGATCAATGACAGCACAGAGGTGACTCACTAAACAGAAATTATTCCCAGGACTAGGACTTGTTTTTATACTTTATTACTGTCAAAATGCCCCTTCCTGTGGCCTCAATGATAAAAACTGTGGCTTGTTTGTGAGTGTTCATAAAGGAGAACTAGAGTTCCTCTTACCTTGTTTGCTGAGGCTGGTTTCACAGCTACACACACTACATACACATCTATGCATCTGAACCATTATGTATATTTAGCAGCACCTTTCTGTATTTGGTCGTAATTTGTCTTTTTGCAGCATATTTTTGAAAATGCTGTGACTGTGATGTAGGTCAATTTGCTTGCGCAAAATCCCAGGCTCTAAAAGGACTGCACAGGAGACTCTGCAGGCATTATAGGTACAGTACCTCATGTCTGGAAAGTCAAAATAACTTAACTTTAACTTTTGGGTATCGTCCACTCCAGTCCACTGGATGTGAATGAATTCTGCACTATTAAGCACTTTGACTGGCACTACCTTTTGGGAAGAAAATATAACATCCATGCCCAACAGCCAGGATCCTTATGTGGAAAATAACTGTCATGAACCATATTTGTTGTCCTGTGTTCCTGTATCACTATGACAGCCTACTGTCATACTCTCCCTATGTCTCTCCAGATCATTTGTCTGTATTTTCAGTACCATAAATCATACAGCACACATTTTCAATGTCTCCTCAAGACATTTGTGTTGCTGACTCAACAAAGTGATGGAAGCTGTTTTGTAAATAATAAAAAAAGAGATGAATAGAGAAATTAAAGACTGTGTCAAGTCTTCATTATTGAATTGTTTTAAAGTGTCCCAGTTACTGGCGGTCATTTGTCATTTTGAGGGCTTTTCTTATCTAATACAAGCTGGTAGAGTCCTGTAGTGAAATAACGTCATCATCACCGCTCACATATTTGTCTGAAAGCACCAAATGGCTCTAGAATTCAGCACCAAGATGCAGCAAGATTGAAATGATGGTAATCATCACAGAACCAGCTCCTGATCACCAGGGCCGGGTGCTTCTGTATTCCTGCTTTTGCTTCACCCACTGAGCTGTGTAGCACTTCTCTCCTACAGTCCACGACCAGCCTTGTTGGCTTGTGTCTCTCTGCTTCTCCGACACATGTCTCTGGTTAACAAACATGCTTCGTGCTGACTGTGGGATGTTCAATACCCTGATCTCCTCCTCAGCATCACAGGCTTCAGCTCCTGGATTCAGGTGTGAAGTGACTCTGCTGTTTAAGGAGGTCCGGCTGCAGTCACCACCCTTCTTGAATGCAGACAGAGGTGGAAGTGAGACAGCTTGGGACCTGGGTGAAGGGGCACGATAGTACAGCGTGAGTGGAAGGAATAATAAGTTAAAGGGCGAACATGGATAAAAACTGAGATAAATAGTTGCTCCATAACAACTCTATGTGCAGACATATGTGACTAAAACTGCAGGTGATGTTAACACATGTGCTCCCCAAACTAGAACCATATAAAGCAAGTTGAAAATCACCTTTTAACCCTTTAACATGTCTTGGCTCTTTGGTGGCAGATAGCAGACTCAGAATAGAGTGTGGAGTATGGATCCGGTTGCATATTTCTGTCTGAGCTCAGCCCGAGCTTGAAAGTGTACACAGCAGTCTAACTGGACCTGAGTGACATGTGCAGGCACAGAATCATTATTGGGTTTTAGGTGTTCAGATTCTTCATCTTTTGGTGAGCAGAGCTTGCTGTTTAATGTCCTACAAACTGTCTTTAGCAGTAAATGTTTGTTTGTTGAGCACTAATGTTTTAAGTTCAATATGGCACCAGTGTTGACTGTTGGCCGACATTTTCTTTTTGCCATGATTTTACTAAGAAACATGGCAGATTGCATGTTGGACCCAGACCAATCATAGCACGCCAGGAAATTATGGGTGAGATATAAGGGGATGCCTATTGTTCCACCCGACAGCAACCATACAAATGTTTTCATATGAAATGGAGGTTTTCTGACTCAGAGTGGAGGTGGAAAGATTCATGTTCACTTGGCACTTGCTCTGTTTATCCTTCCCAGTAGATGGAAATGTGTTAATATTATGACTAATGGTGTATGTGTGCAGTTGGGATTAATTTCACCCAAAGGTCACAGGCATACTACCTCCCCACCAGAACTATGATAGACAAATCTCTATGATAATTGGGTATGAGTCTGGAAATGTCTGAAATGTGGAAAGCACATGCATCACAGACTGTACCTGCATCTGCACAGAGCTTTGACTCCTGCTTTCAGTATTTGACCAAATGACTCTTCACAACAGCTTAAGGTGTTTTTTAGCCACAAATGTCTGCACATACAGGAGTAGGCTGAGTCACTAAACCTCGTCTTCTCATGCTTGTTAACCTCCCTAACAACGAACAGTTATATGTCCAATAGAATAAAAATACCTGCTTTGTGGTGTGTGAAAACTGGCCAACCTGTGTGTGTCTGTGCATCCCAGTGCGTGTGACTGATCCCCCAGTGGCCTCAGACCTGAGGAGGCACAAGGTACTAACACATGAGGACGGAGAGCAGAGCTGCCTGGCTACACTGCACCTGGCTGTAGTAAACTGTCACTCAGGGAGCTTTGAATGGCTTTTTTTAAAATGGGAAAACAAGAATAATGTTCTTCGAATTTCGAACTTCATGTTCAAATTCCATTTCTAAATTTAAATGTTCTCAAAAAAAAAAAAATCCTACTGAACCTGTTTTTTTTTTTGGTTTGTGTTAAGCAAAACCTTATTATGATGAATAATTGAATAGGTAGTTCAGTGCTAGTTAATCACAAAGGTGCTACTCAGTAGGAGGTGGACTTTAGGTTCTTAAAGATGTTTGTGTGTCATCTGAAAGACTTTATCAGTTCTGACTGGTTGAGAGTCCCTAGTATTCAACCATTGTGTTAGGGTTGTGTTAGGGTCATAAGTCACCCTGACAACAAGTGATCTCTCAAGGTGTTAATGACTCAATAACTCAAGGTCTAATCACTTACATTTCTGGAGCTTTCAATCACATCTCACAATCTTCAGTGACACAAAATCTCAGGTGTCATGTACAACCACTTATTGTGTGACTGATGCTCCACAAGTGATCACATCTGCTGAAGACTCAGAGCTCAGACAGAGCTAGTAAGTGACCCCTAAGTTAATCTGATTTTGTCACCCAAATACAGGACCAGTCAAAGGTTTGGACACACATAAGAATGACTGTGTTTCATGAACAGATTCTTGTCTTCAGCTGTGTTACAATCACTGCTAAAGGGTTTTTTAAAAATCAGTTCTTCAGAACTATATTTGCAAAGTGTGTTTACTAATGTTTGCTGATTATAGGCCTCTGTATGTTTATGGAAATATTTTGCTGTTTATAAACAGCTAAATATTTAGCTGTTTCCAGCTAAAATAGTCATTTACAATATGAACTATGTCATTTACAATATGAACTATGTGAACTATGTGATGTTATAAAATCTGCTGTTCTGCTTCTTTTGTACAACTAATAATTGTAAAACAAACAGTGCACTGCTTTTATCATTTATATAGACAATTAACTGTATTTTTGTCCTTAAATGTTCAGCTGGTAAAATTTATATATACAGTGCATTCAGAAAGTTTTCAACCCACTGAAATTGAAAATATGCAGAATATGCATGGACAGAAACGCTTATAAAATCCCTGCTGTGGATTGATTTTTCAAAAACTACAATGATTCATTGATTCTGTGTGGAAACGCCCACTGGAAAAGTAACCCTACCAGTGTGACTCATAAAGCCAGTAATACTTCCATATAAGGTTATTACAAGGTTATTACTGCCCTTAGCAGCCTGACTAAATCTTACCTGGCAAGTGTCTTTCCAGCTGTGCAACATCTCTGCTGTCCATGTGGCGACTGTGCAGGCTGCAACTGGCAACTAGACCCTGTTGACTATCAGAGAAATGGCAAGAGCCAGTACGGGTGGTGAGAAGAAAACCGAAAACATACAGAGGGGGGTAAAAAAAGAAAAAAAGAGAGAGGACAGAGGTATGAGGGGTGGAAGTGCAAGCCAAAGGACAGTTTGGCAAGACAACAGTAAGAAAAAAGAGGAACAAATGAAAATAGCCTTAATTACGAAACAGAGTAACAAAATTCAACAAAACAGAAAAATGGACATGTGGTGCAGCAATAAAAATCAAAACAAAAAATAAACAGCCAGAGAGTAGAGGTGTAGCCTTTTCTTATATGAACAGTTTTCTTTGGTTGATGACACTGTGTGACAAAAGGCAAACTCAAAAAAACAGTTGGGTGGCAGATTGAGATTTTAATTGATTGTAAAACAGGAAAGTACATAAGACAGATACTTCAAGTTCTCCTCTGCATTGGAGATATTGACTAAGTTTATAAAGGCATAAGAACCCTGCTGTTCACTCCTTGAATCTTTCTAACAACAGCAGACTCCCCTTGTCTGAGTCACAGAAAGAGCTAACCCTATCTATTAAGCTAAAACACCGCAGCCGTTCCTTTAAAGGGAAGAGGCAGTGGTGCCAGTCAGAGGCTGGTCAATGGAAGCCCAGATGAGATCTGTTAAGGGAACTGTTCAAGTGTGACCAGATCGTGATGACAGTGAGGAGACATAGTAGATGGAATTAATAAAACAAGAAAAATGAAGTGGAACGGTTGGGGTAAAAAATGAAGGGGAAAGGATAAGAGAGAGAAAGAGACAGTATTAAGAAAGCAGTGGTGGAGCACAGTAAACAGAAGTGAGGGTTCCTTCTTGTGCAATAAATGGCTAATGAGAGGAACATAGCGTCATTCTGCCATGCTGAGCAAACCTGGCGTTGATGCTGACCTTTTTCTACCTCATTTACAACTGTTATTAGAAATCCTGCATGTAGCACTTCAACATCAGTAAATAATATGACACACACTCAGTTGATACAGGCTCAGGCACACAGTGTAGCTAAGTAACCAAGGAAAACTGACCTGGGGACTGTAGCGTCACTGAACAGGGTTTTAACATGTGACCACAGGCAGATTCTGATCCAGCCTTGGACCATAACAGCAGCGGAGTCTATAAAGCATTTCTCAATAAACCATTTTGTGCCTTGTTTACAGTGATTTTGGACTCTAAACTCAACACTAATGCCTGAATTGGCAAAATATCCAAGACCATCAAGACAAATCTAAACTGTTGGTGTTAGATAAGACTGAAGCAGCTCAAATGCATATACACACTATGATTTTTATTGCACATGTCCTACTGGCCTCAACTTGACTTGTAGGCTTCACGATGAGCAGTTCTCATTGGAACCAAGGAAATAATGTCTACACAAACAGTCCACTGTGAGATCTGTGGTTTATCCATGGATACAGGAACACTTCTTCTGGGAAGAGATGGTGTTGATGATTTTTATTAATGGCTGTGACCACCACAAACTAAATTACAGTGATTAATTAATGCTGATTATACTCATGAAAAATGGCTGATGTCACAATCACACTGTCCAAGCTTTTCAGTTATGCTTTGGCTCAAGAAAGTTAAATTGTTAAATTGTTAGTCTGTCCTTTAGGTTGAGCCAGACTGAAATATATAATAAAAAAGATTTGATGCATCTGTATGTATGTTCCAGAAGATAATTCCTACTGAATGTAGTGGCCCTGATGTTCAGCAGCATCCAGGCCAGAACCACCAGTCTATCTAAGAGCTATTGAAAATGTTGTTTATATTGTATCTATTATTATTACCGTGTACACTATGGACTGTAGGAACACAGTGTCCTTCCCCTGCATACTGACTATTACATTTAAAGACAACAGCAATAAATTTAACCTTGAGTACACTGAACATGCAGCTGTTTGGAGGAGACAGCTGAAATGCTGCAGAGACACACTGCACCTGCATTTCCATTTGCTTGTCTGACAGATCCCACTATCAACATGTACAAAATGCTTATTTCGGTCCTGCTGTTATATGAAAAGGATGAGCCGTCCAGATACAGATAACACTGAGACACTGAGACCTCAAAATGTTATTATTAGGTACCAGATGTGTGTTGTTTCTTACTTGGTGCGTCTTGCCCTGCAGCGCTCGTTTAGAGGGGACTGTGGGCTCTGGTCCCTGTTGCTCCCAGGGGCAGGAGCTGGAACGGCTGCCCTGCTGGGGGAGGATCCCACACTGCGGTACTGGGAGCACTGGGAGGATACCGACCGCTGGGGGGAGTGAGGAGGAGCAAATGGCCACGGAAGAACTCTCTGCTCCTGACGTACCACTGTAAAAGAAAGTGTGAATAAAACTTAAGAGGAGTGTTTAAACAGATGTGAAAAGTGACAGTGGTTTACTCTAAAATAAATGTTTAATCCCTGAAGATTTTACAAAGCTTATGTTCACCAAGTTATCAAAAAGTCTACAGACTTAGAGGGAGTGTGCAGAAGGGGCCAGCACACAAACACTAGTACAAAAACACTAGGCAGAAACCTGCTATGACTGGATACCATGTTGGAGTCCATGATCAAGCTCTTACAGTACAGCTATGGGCTGGATAAGGTGCTCAGCTGTCTTTTGGTAAAATAGTCAATAGCTGAGATGTGTATCCTCACCCTAACCAGCTGCACATCATTATAGTCCTTTGGGGACTGGTGCATCTAACTTTGTTAGACCCTCCACATCAATTAAATGCTGACCCTGATGTCTAGTCAGACTTTAAAACATTCCCCAGAGCCACAGAGGAAAGTAAACTGATCTTGATGTTTAAAACTGGTGGAACACCCCTTTAGCAAGAATAATCATCCATAAAATACATACAATAAAAATGGTCTTTAATACACTTGTCTGTCAGCAGTGACTAATAATCTTGTTCCAAACACCAATCTGCCAACTATCTTCCATATAAACAAAAAACTCATTTTTTTTATTTCAGCGTATCTTCTTAAAGCTACAGCATGCAACCTTTTCTTGAATCATTTTAAGTAGAAATGTGTTCTCACCATTCTTTCAGTGATTTCTGCTTGATTACTAAGTTTTGCATCTTCTTATTAAATGTAATTTCTATAGTACTAATATCTGAAGAGCTGTGCAGAGTGTGGTGGAATGTAGCAGATGGCAGAACAGCATAGCAGAGCAAAGACAGAAGGTTCAGTGGAGCAGAGTGCACTGACTTTCAGTCTAATGCTAAGGCTAGCCTGCGCTGTATGTTGCAGCTTGGCTGACATCAAAAATACTGTACCCAATTAGGAAGTAAACAAAAAGATATGATTGTAAATGCCCATGCTAACATGTCCTACTTCTCTAACAGAATTTTATTTGAGATTGCCTGGTCGTTAGTTACATGGTTGAGTCCTGTCCTGAGTAAAATCTTGCAAGACATACTGTACTGTAGGACTACAAAAACATGATTTCTATAAGGAATAAAAGGAGGAGATGCAATTCCCATGTTGTGGTAGAACAGTTCAGTTCACCAGCTAATATTAACACAATCATAAGCAGATGTATTTATATGTTAGGTTTTTGTGCCATACATGTATTACCTCTTACCAGAGAAAGTGAGTGAAACAAAGTTTTCAAATGCATGTCACATGTCACCTATTGATTCACATACAAGACTTCATGAATGGCTCAAACTTTCAGTAAGATCACAATAACTAAAGTACGTTTGACAAAAACGTCACAAGGTCACCAAATTGTTAGGATGGAATGTTTTTTCCTCTGCTGTCTGTTTAATGTCTATGTGTGTGGCCAAGTGAAGTGACTGTTTACCTTCTCTCTCCATTAAAGAGTAGGGTTTGATCTCTCCTTCTGGCTTTTTTAGGGGAACCTTTCTCAGCTGGGCCGCTGTGGAGGGGGACACAGTGAGATCGGGGCCAAAAACAGAACATGACAAGAACACAACCGTATTTCTGGCTGTAACCTTACCTAGCTGTGAAGGCTGTGATACTGGTTGTGCAAGCTTAATCCATTTACACAGTGCCTGTGCCATTATCTCTCAAAGACTAAACACACTGGAGTTTCTTTCTATCAGCAACAAAAGCAGCTCCGTAACCACTGTTGTCAAATTCCCCAAAGTGCTCTTGACACTAACAAGTAAAATGATTGGCAGCCTCAATCTAGCGCCAGCAGTCTACTGCACTGACCAGTGTTTTACATTTACATCTGGTCTCACACACTTGTTTCCTTTATTCAAAAAGGATGATGCTGAATCTCTAAAAGCTTCAGCTATGCTGGTCAAGTAATCCATCCACATTATTGTTACATAACATAGCAACTATCATCACACATGCCTTATTTGGGTAATTGATAAAAAACTGCATCACATTTTGACATCTCAACATCTCAGTTTCAACATATTTGTTTTTGTACAATTTTCAATCAAATGTAGATTTAAAATAATTGGAAACTCATTTAGTTCTTCTTTTGATTTACATTTTACACATTGTCCCAACATTTTGGGAGTGACTGCTGCTCTCTGGTACAGTTTGGTAAATATGCTAAAAATGCTAGATATAGATACTATAGCAGGTTTCAGATTTTGAAACAAACTTCTATTAAGGCACTTGTGATTGTGTCTGTGTGGAGCTGATTCCTCTTTAGTGCTACAGACCAACCCCAGCTTTAAAACCCAGGTGGATGGAGTACAGTACAGTGTAGGCTCTGGCACAGAGGCTACCAATCTTCTCAGCAATAGCTCTATTGTTTACAGTGATTACATTACATTTTACTGATGGCAATGTTACACAAATAGATAGGTCCAGTAAATGCACATCAAAATACAGGTGCAGTCATAACAGCACAACTATAAAAATAGCACACTGGTCAAGTTAGTAAATTATGGAACTTCAGTGTGAAGCTATCAGACACATTTTTATAATGAAACACAAACTGTTTTTTAAACAAACATTTTTGTGGGGTGGGGGAGGGGGGCAGGAAACAGGCAGATACTCTCCTGTCAATCAGATTGTCTCTGAGGGTATTGAGGTGGTCTACAGGTAGTGGTTCTCTGTGGACATTCTGACACCTGTGACGGTAGGTTTATTATGACATGATGCATATGACATATATTGGACCTATAGGGGTGGATAACTACAGCTGTTGGGAAAGATGAACTGAAACTGGCTGAAAAATTATAAGAAAATAAGGATCATACATATAATATGGATCTAATTGCAGGACAAAGGAAGAGGGACAAGATGCTGGAGGACGTGTGACAAAAGAAAGAGATAGAAAAGTCCTTACAAAAAGCCGTACATCCCCTGAGCCGTCAGAGGAGAGGAGGGTGAGCCTGGGAGAGTTTGGTGAAACAAAAGATTTTGGAACTGGAATAAAAGCAGATCGCTCTCTTGGGTCGAGCGCCCTTTTGTTAGACTTAAATCTGTCTAATGAGGGTGATTATTTCCTTCCACACATACACATGTAACAAAACAATGAATTTGTTGGGATGCCAAAAGTAAGAGGTCACTTTAAATCTGTAGCATGCAAAATATATTACATAAGTGAAGTTGACAACACACGTCTGGTGGTTCTGGTAATGTGCAGCTTCATTTTCAAAACAAAGCTAAGAAGATTTAGGGTTAATATAAAAATACCAAGGAGAGTAACTAAACACAGGCTCATCCGCTAAATATGTTTGAAGCCACCCACTCGCCCACATTTCATAGCTCATGTTACCACAGAGAAGAAAAACAATTTACTTTCACATCAATAAAAACCAAAGCAATGATATCAGAGCAGTGAGACGTTACCTGCTCTGTTGAGGAAGAAGCCCTCAAACACCACAAAGTTATTGACCTGGGAAGAATAAAAAGAAAGACATCATAACTAAAACTGCCTAGTCTCTGACACATTATTCTTTAACAGTTTAAATTACAATATTTCTATACTTTAAATCCTACATAAATTACACTGTGTGTTATGGTAATTAATTATCATAATGTTGACTTAATAATCCTGTATGCATGTTTACTAGGCTCATGTAAGGCTCTGCCATGCTGCTACATGCTGCTATACAT
This sequence comes from Helostoma temminkii, assembly GCA_900302695.1. Classification (NCBI taxonomy): domain Eukaryota; kingdom Metazoa; phylum Chordata; class Actinopteri; order Anabantiformes; family Helostomatidae; genus Helostoma; species Helostoma temminkii. The sequence continues at coordinate 116,784 of OMLM01020077.1, read as the reverse complement.
GTCTGTATTGGAAGCTGCATTCACACAGTTGCAAAGAAGGAGAAGTAGAAGAAGGAGAAGGAGAAGGAGAAGGAGAAGGAGAAGGAGAAGGAGAAGGAGAAGGAGAAGGAGAAGTTGTTGTTGGTTCAAACTTCTTCTGTTGCGTGACATAATGCAGCATGATGCTGCATTCACCAGTCGCTTTGTAGTGTAAAAGCATTTGTGCCATCATCACAACCACAGATAAAGCAGTCTACTCTGTGATAACTTGACCAGTCATGTTCATGTGTGTTACAAACCACAGTGCTGTGAGTTCTTATTGTACAGTATGGCGCCTGGCTGAAGTCAGTGACGTTACCCTAAGAGGCTTATTTGTGAGCTTGATACTGGTCCTGCAGCCTGGGTATAGTATACGTAACCCAGTTACTGTAGTCTAATAGGTTACTGTGCAGACCTAAATGCACAACAGACTTTTTCAAATCATGTCTTTCTTTATCATCATTATAATACGAATTAAAATTGTCTGACAAGAAAATACATCATGGTTTTGTTCAGAACATAATGGATCAAACTCTCTGTGGATGTGATGGGAAATATAGAAAATGGTTAAAGGTCAAAAAGGAGAGCCTTCAGGCCTAAGGGTCAAATCTAGGTCAATTTCTTATAGACAAATTACATTTGCTTAACATTATTTATGCATTTATTGTTCTATGTTTTTGCTAGGAGGCAGTCCACATCTTTTTCAGTCTGCAACATCTTTTAGTGACACCAACCTTGGACTGCTAAAATACTCTAAGATAGCACAGGAAACATGTAAGTTCTCACACTTGCCCACTGCATAGCATGAGAAACTAACAAAACAGGAATCCTCTTTGAAATATTTTTCTCATCAAAACTCATAGTCAACCTCCGTCCAGCAGCTGTTTCCAAAATGAACTTGAAATGTGTAATCTTTTTCTACCTGGCACAGAAAACAAAGGGCCATGACATACCACATCGACAGTTGACTACAGTTGACAGCTTTATATTTTAATATTTGTGATTTTATACCACTCTCACTCACCAGAGATGGTCTAAAGTTACTTCCTTTAAATTGAATATAAAGTATTAAGTAGATACTGTATCTTCCCAAGCTACATTTCAGTACAAAGTCTCTTTGTTACCTCTGACAATGTTACCATACTGAGCTGCAGTGCAGAGACAGTACGACAAAGAGGGGCATTGTACTAAAAACACTGTATCTTTGGAAGAAATCCACTTTATCTGAATAAGTCAGAATTTGGACGCCTCATATTAGTGTAGATACATTTTTTGATGTATTTTTCTGTTGGATATTGTTCACAGTCAGTTTAACTAAAACACACACAGTGGTCTAGGAGGATCTTTTCTTGGCCAATAAGAAGAAAAGGAACAGTTACAGCAAGTAAAGTCTGTTTCAGTTGTTTTAAGACAAATGTGAACCTTTAACACCTGGGACTGCTTTTCAAACTATCTTCAGTGACATCACAGCCGTTTGGTATTCCTGTGGCTAAATTTACTAAACTGTAATTAAAATAAAATATCAAAGTTCCTTATATGTCTCATCTTTCTACCTTATTGTGAACCCTGCCTGTGGCAGGGAAATGTGGTTAACAGGAACAGAGTTAACGCCTTGATGTTCCCATCATTTGTCACAGACCTACTGCCCTCACTATAATTCCTTCCAGAGTGATTCAGAGAATGCTGCTAGACAAGTTAGTATTGTTTGCCTGCTTTAAAAGTAGACATGATTACATGGTTACGCGGCTGGGTGTGATAAGGGCACATCAAATGCGGATAATACGATGACCGAGACAAAAATGAAGCTTCATTTAGGAAAAAAAGGCAAAGTTGTGTGCACATGTTACAGTGATAAACTGTAATAAAACTTGGAAGCACATTTTTACTGATGTTAGCAAAGATGCTTGTGCAGAGATAGGGTCGATATTAATAGTAATGGCCAAAAACAATACATTTGTCAACAAAATGACAAGAGCCATTTTCAAAAAAAAATTTAAAAAGCGATTAACTTATTTTTGAATTTTGGGATTTTTAATCAAGTGACAGTACTAATAACAACATGTCATGACAGGTAACCCTTACGAAAAAGAAGAATAACGTTATCTTCAGTACTTAAAGTTACTTCAGTCAACATAGACAAAGGTAGAGTAAGTATACTTATGTATACTTATGTACTTCTAGTATACTTGCAAGTACACACAATAATCAATACAATTTGACGAATTATTAATTTATAACCTTAATAGTTGTTTGTGTATAAAGTTAAACTACTGAAATGCATGCTGGGTATTTCTACATAGTTTTCTGTATACTTGTCAGTTTAGAACAAGTGTACTTAAATACTACTTTGTCTAGTATACTTCTGATAAGTACATAGAAAGTATATTGAAAGTATCCTTACTTATTTATAGTTTAAAAGAAGTATACTAATAGTATACTGGAATATACTTCGGTTACTTTTTCGTAACGGTAACCATGTATGCAGATGATTAATATGCAGATGACAGCACCCAGATCTAGGGTGAACAGTGAATCAATCAATCCTTGCTCTAGACTTCTATTTTTCCTTTTTTAATGCATACATGACTTTATATGGACCTTATCTCATGTTACACTAATACACTCACAAAGAGAGCTCTACTTCCACAATGTAAGCGTTTCGTTCTAATCACTACACAATGAAACAAAACCTTAAAAATAACTCATTTTTAAAAAGAAAGATAAGGGAGAAGGCAGTTTCCAAATATAACCATTACTGGAGCAATCACACTGAAAGTTGCATGAAAGGAAATGTTTTCATACTATCAGATTACAGCTCATGCCATTTGGGTCCCTTGAGGAAACAGAATATTTTGAAGAGCTCCCTTTTTAACAATACAAAAAAAATAAAACAGTAGACAGGAAATATATACACCGATAGAAAAGTGCAGACTGTACCTGAGGAACGCTTTGTGTCAGGCAGTAATGCTTTGCCAGGAAAGACAGGAATTTGGGTGAGGGCCTGTCATAAGCCATCATCACCGGTTCCAAATTCTTGTGCTGCAGTGGAGAAAGAGATAACATGCTGTCACTGATAAACGTCACATTGCGATGAACTGTGGGAATCATCTGTACTGCAGTTTTACATCTGTACCGTACTGGTTATTTAAGTCATCAGTGGTTCCCAGTCATTTTCAGTTGTAGCACATTCAAGGGCTTCCATGATCGTGAAACTCAAACTGAACTATCTGAGCTCTTCTTTCAACATCTGTCCATTTGCGTGTACCACTATTTGTGTGTGATGTCTCTGAGGAGACTGAAGGTGTGTACCACCACTGTGACAGCAGGTTTTTCACCCAACCTTTGAGTGTGGTCATGTGGAACGATTATAAACATGTTTGCCTATAGATGTGTCTAACTTGTCTGCTTGAAACATACAGGTAATGGTACCTTCAGGCATCATAGTACCTTGAATCATCTACCATTATGAAAAAAATTAAAAAAGATCATTCTTCAGACATGAAGACAAAAGTTTTTAACACACTGGCAAATGTGGGGCCTTAGCGAGCACCTGTCAAGTTAGTTTTGGTGGTGTGTCCTACACCACTGGCACTTTTCAGTTGAACTAAGGCGTTGAGAATCACTGCACAAGAAGAGAAACGGACCCCGGTGGAATTTACTTAGTCTGAAAATGTGAAGGTGACGTGTGGTGACAGTCTAGCCCCCTTCATTGCTTGGTGCGTCACAAAGAGTAAACTGATCATTCTGATAATCACGATTTCAAAAATAAACAGTACGAAACATTCTAGTTTGTCAACCCTGAGGAAGGCTAGAGGCAGTTAATGACAAATTATTTGGCAGGGTCATGACATCATTACATGGATTCAAATTAGGAAATTACGTAGGTATTGGCTTCAATAACCAATACTGCCTGATAACTGAGCTGTCATTAAAGGGAAACTTCCAGCTTGGTAGGTTCAGTGGGGAAACTCCTTCTGAAACCACCCTTCCTTGGCAACTCTCAAACGTAAGGCCTGTGCAGTCACAACAACATTCTTTATATGTGTGTTTCGTGTCTTGACAAGTAGTCAAGTCCACATGAAAAGCCTGGTAATGTGACTGAAACTATTTCTAGAACACACACAATCTGTAATTTGTCTCAGAGAGAGGAATCCCTCACCTGCAGCATGAAATTAAACAGCTCCAGCCCGTAGCCATGTCGCTGCAAGTTCTCCGCTATGTAGAAATCCAAAACACACAGTGGCTCTGCCTCTATGTGCACACCCTGTCGGTCCTGTAGGAGCAAATACAAGAAGCATACCATGACAGCTGACAAAGTACAGTCATACTGTAATTAAAAATGAAATGTTTTGAATTATAGCTGAAATAATAAGGATTAAAGAAAACAGATGACTCACAAGCAGAAATAACTTCTTGTAGCCAACCTTGACAAATCCTACTACCACACCACGACCTCTGTATGCAAGGGAAAGGAGGGAAATCATGTTTGATTGGAGGTTGTGGAGTGAAGTGCAGTGAGTAACACTGTGCTCTGAATCACATTTCACATCTCAACTATCAACCTAGTTTTCCATTTGAGTGATTTGAGGCAAACACCTGCCATGAACATTAAACACGGTGTCTTGTATGTCTTAACAGAACAGAACATTAACTATGACCACAGTATGACTCAGATCTGGTGAGCTGAGCAGGTCTAGCTGAAAAGTCAGCCCATAGACAAATGCTTGTGTGTGCATGACTTTATTTCCTATTCCTACAGCAACTATTCTTGTGAGGATATTTTAGCCAGTGCTCACAAGCTGACAGAGCATTTTGGGGATTAAGACTAGGTTTTAGGGTTGGGTTTAGAATGACGTTTAGGATTAGGCATTTAGTTGTGATGGTCAGGGATAGGAGCTAAAGTATGCATTATGTCTACGAGTGTCCTCAAAAGTGTGTTTGTAATTAGTGACAGATCAGGGAATGATGGGAGACATACCCATTTCTCTCTCCGTCCTTCAGCAGGTAGAGTTGGTGCTTCTGGGACTGTAGCTTGGATGCACTTGTTATAGGTGCTGGGAGTTGTTGAGCCTGTGGAAATCAAGAATCCACATTGGTAATGAGTAAATAATCAGTGAATTTTTCAGATAAATTGCACGAAATCTGGTACCAAAACATTAGAACCATTTAATTTAATTCCTAAGTGCTCAATGTTCACTTAGTGGCTTAGTCAGCTTTCAACCAAGTCACATGTTGTTTATCAAAAGATAACACAAGATAATTTCCAGCTAAGAAAACAGTTCAAACAGAAATAGTTCAGAACCTTTCATACAGTATATCTTCTTTCTTTAACACATCAGAATTTCTAAATTCAAACTTTCAGTTTTTTCCAGGTTTACATGAAAATATTAGTTTTTCCATGTGGCGTCAGGTTTAGACAACATACTTATACAATACACATTCAGCGGCCACTCAGTCTGGTGCCAATATAGAGTTCAGATCAATTTGGTTTATTTCTATATCATTAATCACATTAAAAATCACAACACACTTTACAGGTTAACACCTTAGCTGTAAAGTGCCTTTACATTACTAATTATAGAGAAAATATATAGAACTATTTAGAGTTATTAAAAAACTCCTGCAAATCCCCCTTGAGCATCATTAAGCAACAGCGGAGAAGAGAAACTCATTAATGGAAGAAATCTCCAGCAGAATCAGGCTTGTGATGGATGGCCATCTGCCTTAACCGGCTGTAGATAGTGTACATCATCTATGGTTTGAGGTGTACAAGGACAGTGCAGAGTGTGGGTCATCTGTGTTCTGAAAGTCCACATGCCCCCCAAAACAATATCAGTCTACGAAAAGAAGGAATTAACCGAACCCGTTAAATATCCAGTGTCTGTACTAAAGGGACAATTTGGCAAATCATTATACCCATAGTAAATATCTGGAAAAAATACACTACATACAAACAAGAAATAAAAAGAAGAAAAAAAACTACATCTCTTTCTAAAGAGTGTTCCCTGCTGTATATCAGAAAATCTTGATTTCACCATAGTGTAGTCAAACATAGTATAAAGTGTGTTTGAGCAGAATCACATGGGGCTCGTCATGCACAACTGTACAGACAGGTGGGGGGAGACAAAAAGGTTTGTGCATTTAATCCCACACACTTTGATGACAAAGCATATTCATAGTATAGCACTTCATTGTCCCAGTCATGTAGTGTTAAGGGGATTAATGGGGATTTTCAACATAATACTTTGTGTCATACAATACAGACATATGTATGTAAGGCCAGTTTCAAAGACAGAGCTTATGAGGATCAAAGTGATGTGGAGTAGAGTGCATATCTATAAAACTAGACAGCAGATGAGTCTAACACATTCAACCATAAACACACTTCCAAACCTGCTGAACTCACCTTTGCTGAGGCTCTGCCAAGTTCATCAATAACTGTGGCTGTGTTGGCTTGAAGATCTGGCCTAGAAAATGACCCCAGTAAAGCATGTGATTAGTTAAGCACCAACTGAATGAGGAACTTCTGTCAAACAACAGATCTTCTGTGTTTGACATGGTCTCCTTCTCGCACCCCCTGTGCAGAGGAACACAGCACAGCTACACGCACTCATGTCCTATGGGTGTGAGTGTGTCCATCACTGTTTACCATGTTTTGAGCTGCCAGGGTGTTTCCCTGCTCAGTGAATGTGGAAGCATTGCCACCCAGTGAACTGAGAGCGACACACATCCTCAGCCTCAACAGTGACCTGTTATTTCTCACTCTACAGACACAATGACAGATTTGAGTGTGGTATTACATTGTCTTTATAGCAGTGTGACAGGCTAACTGGCTAAAACAAAAGAGAGCAGCTAAATTAGATTACAATTTACCTTCCTGTTGATTTACGACCCGCAACAAGGTTCTGGTCCAAGATGGAGATCCTCTCGGAGAATAAGTGGTTGATATCAAAAGAAAACTCCATACTAGCTGTCAGGCAGATTTACTGGACTGCTAAAAGGTAACTTAGCGTGTATCTCCCAGAGGAAATGTAGACGATCCCAGTGTAGAGCTCAGTATGATGCTGCACTAGCTAGCCAGCTAACAGCTAGCTAGTTACAGCTTTAAGCTGTCTCTCTAACCAAGCTGATTCGCTAGCGCATAAACTACGGATACTTAGCATTTAGCTGCTGACTAACAACTTTACCATTTGCCTTGACAAAATTTGAGCGGCACTAAATAACAACCACCGGCACCTGCTATTTACATTGTCCCTACAGCTCCATTGTGTCTCTGGTAACGAGTCGCTCCCCGGCAACGTAAGCCGTAATGTTTATAATACACGGTGGAGTCAATATGTTCTATAGCTGCAGAGCTAAGAAACGTTAATTATCATGTCTAAACTTTCTCAGAGTAGAAGTGAACTTGTGTTTTACAATAGCTGTGTCGTTAGACAACGTTTACATCCTAATATGGTTTTATTAAAACAGCTAGTGGGCATTTTGTTTAGGGTTTACGGTAAAATGGCACCAGACATAGTTTTGATTTACAACTTCGCTAAGAGAGCTCATGTGCAACTACTGATGCTACAAATAATAATAATAATAATAATAATAATAATAGTCACAGTACAGTTTCCATTTTGTCACTTGTCTATTTTTGCGTGGTTAATGTACTGTATGTCTGTTCAGTTGGTCCTCACCTAAACTATGCATTTACAATGATCCTGGACGCTCAGCTTTTGGCTATTACAATTATTATTGATGCATATTAAATTCAAAAATTTGAGATGCATCAATTTCATAAAATATATAGGAATTATTATCTTAAAAGACAGCAAGAGGAGAAGATCATAATGTCACCAATAGATTAGAGGATATCAAGATTATTAATCTTTGGTCACATAGTTAAAAACTGAAGGAATATCAAAACTGGTTTATCCATGTCAGTCAAATAACTAGAGTGTTATTCAGTTTTTTGTGGAGGAATAAATCTTACAAAGTCACAGCTAATTGAAGCCTTAAAGCAATAGAAGCTGAGGCACTACTGGGAGCTTTTATGCTAAATGGGTTAAGAGCTTGAGGAAGCCAACCGTGTGGTTTCGTATTCATAAAAAACTATTTTAAAAAAGCAGACGGGCTAGAATTCTTCATGAAATATGATTCTGAAGTTTATAAAGTTCTTTTCAAACTGTCAGTTTCCATAAATAATTACTTTGCTATTGCAAGATGATATTTGCCAATTATTTTACACCTCACACCTCACAAATGCCAAGTCTTAACAATATTATAAATGAAAAAAACAGCATCACATCTTTATAAACAGTTATATTAGACAGAAAGTATATAACAACAACAACAACAACAACAATAATACATATAACTACCATAAGGGTATACGTAATATTAGGGTTATCTGTAAACCATACATAGATATCTTAATCGAAATATACATGTAACCACATGGTGGTGCTACATCCTGTGAATAAATTCTGACAGCTCATGGAAAAGAGCGAGAGAGAGCTTTACACCCCTGCATCATTGGCACTGCAATTTATTTTAAAACCATATTTTAAGTAAGCTCAACCTTTTAAGTTGAACTTTTTTTATACTGGTTTGTATATCAGCTACATCAGATACTGGTATCAGTAGTAATATACATAATGAGGAAAATGAAAAAAATGGGAATAAATGAGAGGAGAAAGTAAATAAATGCAAATATAAAATATAAATAAACAAATATAATACAAAATTCCCCAAACAGATCACATAGGTTCAGTCAGTGGTTAATGTGAATCATTCCTTAATCAGCCAGTACATTAATACCACCTGATGGCTTCAACACAGTGCATCATAGTAAGATGTGATGCACACCGAGTCCACCACAACATTACAACCACCAGGTGGTGTTAATATTGATGTTGGTTTTTCCTGTCAGCCTCTAGTCAAACATGTAACACAGGTAGGCATGGGAAGAGTGAATGTATGACAGCGGGATATCACATATTAGTTTGGTTGGACCAGGCAATAAAACAGTGAATTAAATGTTGAACAGAAATGAACTGTCTAACAAGGCTACACTACTGGCTGGCTACACCAGACAGCTCTTGTTATTGTCTCTGATGCACATTTTCACATTTTGTTTTTTGAATCCATGCGCTGTAAATCATCACTTAAGAATGTAGTGGCATCAACAAATATATTTTAATTACCAGAAATATATGTTTTCTATTTTCAAGCTAAATAAACTAATTTATTTTGTTTTTGTTTTATGAACGTTGTTCTGACTTGAAAGAATTATTCATGATGGAAACTTGCTGTGCATTGTTTATACATACATTCAGATAAGACATGGTTGTTTCTTTTAACAAATGAAAAATTAAATTTAACTGTTAAATTCAGTCACTACCAAAGAGCAGCAGAAAGGTCAATTTATACTTTCCATTTCTATTTAAACTACATTTGGGGATATGGACAAATTCCACATATGCACAAAGCAAATCATAGCAAGTCTGCACAGAGCAACAAGAGAAAAACAGTGCGACTAAAAAACATTAAAATAGTGAACAAAAGCATGAAAAGTGTCAATGATGCAGAAATAAACACTACATACCTTCTATATGAACAATGAAAAATGTGTGTCTCTTATTTTTCTGGCACATCTGCAGTCTGTGCACTGACACTGTGGACAGTCTATATGGACACAGTTCTTGGGGCTGTGTGCTACACGTCATCAGTAAAGAGTCTGTCAGGCCCTCACAGACAAATTCTGTAGTGGACACGAGGAAGTGGAAAGTAACTAGCATGATGGTTTTACACTAACTGTTGTAGGAAGTGGCTCAAAAAGGAGCCAGTTCATTATGTTAAATGAAAAACTATTTAAAAAAAAAGAAATAAGAAAAAATTTTAAATAATTAAACTAACAATTTTTACCAAAATCAACAATACTGATGTTTACACTAATAAAGTCTAATCAAGTTTAAACAACATAAGTAGTTTAAATAATTATCAAATCTAAAACAACCAACTAGAATTTACACTACATGCAGTATTTAATTTTGGATTACTTGTGTTAGACAAAAAGGCAGTTTTTACTCATATTTTTATATTGAAACAACATATTTTTTATGTTATATTTAACGGTGTGATAACCACTTTGATATAAAACACAACACAAAACAGTCTATATTTACAACATTAGCTTTCATTTTGAAAGATGTTCTAACCCACCTGAAGAATATTTATTTTGCTTTTATTGTTTTAGATATTTAAAATATCTGGATGAGTTGTTTTGTGGCTGAATATGTTATGCTCATAAGCTAACAAGCTTGCTAACACACTCCTTCAACTTTAAATGAGGTTATGAGATTAAAATATGTGAACTATAAAAAACAAAACAATATTCTCACAGAGGCTAACGTTTCGTGTGAAGGAAGGTGTTAGCACAGCTTTAGGATGTGACATTTAGTCACTTATATTTGGCAATGTAAACTTCTCATATCATTTCAGTTTAATAATTTAAAATTTTAATTCCTTAATTAAATGCAAAAACAACAGCTGTAATTATTAGTATTTAGAGCAGCTATATTGTAGTTTCTGCATTTTAGGTAGTACCTTTACTCATGGTGAAGAAGTACTGTAGTAATGGTGGAATAATTCTGAGCTTTAAGTGAAAGTAGTCCCATGACAGATTTTTACCCTAGAATTATAGTCAAAGTTTGGAAAAGACCAAATATAACAGGCTATTTATAACTTCAGCTATGACTCCATAAGTATGAGCTCAACTGCTTTGCTCTAGTGTTGCAATTAGCACAACAGGAACAAACATTATGCAAAACATAACAGCTCAGTGGTGTACTTTAGAAAGGAGACAGGAAACCACAGGTTTCATATTGTTCTTTCTACTAGGTTTTCTCCACGTCTACAAAACTCCAGACGCACCTTTTCATGCACCCACTCCTCCTCTCCTCATGAGATTCCTTGAGATTCCGCTGGCCTCGCCCAGACAGGTAATTTCAACAACAAGGAATGCTGCATTGTTTCATTATGCAGCTCTGTTGCATAACACGGGTGTTCCCTTTTTTTCAAAACCATATCACATTTTCTCCACTTCATGTGGTGTGACTCAGATCTTACACAGTCCTCTGGAGTGGCCTGACTTTTGATTTCCTTGCTGGAAAAAAGTGCAGTGCAGTGTCAGGTTCAGATGACGTCCTCCTTACAGCAAATCAGGAAGCCTGATAGGTGACTATAGAGCCAACATACGGTCAAATATTTGTAGACACACACTTTTATATCCTTTTTATATATATTACTAATACTAATTTCACCTTAGTTTCACTAACATTTAAGACAATACTTTTCTGTTTCAATAATGAAATGAAATGAAATATAAATGACATGTTTTATGTGGAAGACCTTAAAAATTAAGACTTACTTTTAACAGCAACATGATTGATCACATGTGTACTCAGAGCTCAGTTGGGCAATCTGAGACTCTTCTGCCTTCTCTTTCCCATAGTTGTGCTTCCCCCTTCCTGTCTCCTTCTCTCTTCACCTCTCTGCAGGAATCCCCATGCTCAGAGCTGTATGTTTCCTGTGTGCAGTTACTGACCCAACCAACCTGCCCAGTGTTTTTTGCCTGCTAATTGTTGTTGTTCTTTTCTATCTCTACTGTACTTTCCACTCACCCCAACCAGTGGAGGCAGATGACGACCCACCCTGAGCCTGGCTCTGCTGGAGGTTTCTTTTATTAAAGGTAGTTTTTCCTCTGCACTGCAGCCGTTTGTTGGTTGGGTTTTCTATAAAATTCTGTACATTTACATTTACATTTTACAAGTGCAAAGAAAGTCACAGAAAAGTTCTGTCTTCAGCAGTTTTTTTGAAGTTGCTGATTGTGTAGAGTTGGATGGTTCATTCCACCACTGTGGGACCACAGAGCTGAAGAGCTTTGCAGTGGATTTTTTGTTCTGTGAGGGAACCACTAGATGCCGTTCATTAACAGAGAACAGTGGGCGGCAGGGATGTAGCTCTGAATGAGGGAGTTGAGGTAGACAGGTGCAGTTGAGCTGACCACTCTGTAGGAAGAGTCAGAGCTTTGAATCTGATGCAGCAGCTACAGGAAGCCAGTGCAAAGATTTGAGGAGCTTTTATGTACATTTTTCTACATAGTTTTACTAGTACTACTATTCCTTACTGTCACTTCTGGGATATTAAGATTCATGGCATGTTGTGTAGTCCTTAGTATCTCAGGTAGCGGTTAACATGAATGCTTTATGAATATATTTATAATGTATAATTATACAAATATCATTGATATAATGAGAAATTGAATAATAATGAAAACCAGACTGTATGAAAATAATTCTGCACATCTAATGAAATCAATTTAGCTAATAGATCAAACCTTTTTTTCCTTCAGCTAACATGTTTAGTATTATCAGTCCAAACCTGTTTCGAGAAGGTGTTTGATCACTTCCTTACTCGCTGTATGAAAATTAGTATGACTAGATGGCCAAAACTATTACTAACACAAGGAATTTCTGATGAAATGATTCTCACCTTTCAGAGGATGAAACCAGAATCATCTAAAAAGGGGAAGGCATGGGGTTTACCCCTGCCGCTGTCCTCATACAACCTCCTTTATCTGTACCTCGACCTGAAACCCTCTTTTGTTGATTTTATTGACACTGTAGTATGAGTCATGCTCTGCTCTATTCCCTTAGATGGAAAGAAAGTGGTAGGCAGGTCAAACGTAGACACCTGGGACACATTCTGTAGTTTCAGTATTTGCTGAGGAGGCAAAGCAAAAGGGGAAGCTTGTTAAAAGGCTGTGCGAAAAAAACCGTACTGGGTTAAAGGAAAGAGCTTAGACAACACTGCACAGAATTATGCATGGGAAAACAAAACCCACAGTGTGACCCAATTTATATATGGGGTGAAAGGTAAACAGAAGGATATAGAAATAATATAAAAATAATAACAAGGTGAGGATTGTATTATATGTTTATCATTGAGGTGATAGTGTGTGGTGGAGTATATTGGGGGTGTGGAGGTGATAGGTCTTTTTTCACACAACTTCTCTTTTTGTGTGCACAAAGTGAACTAGTGCCTTCGAGGAAACACTGTGTGTGACAGTCTTCAGTGTTCTCAGTCAGGTTGATGTTTTGACCCCTGGGTGTTCGTCCCACCTTTGTGAGTGGCCATTCAGGTAAAATGTTTTCTTTTAACGTAAGGTTTGTGACTTTTCACTCGTCAGTGTTGCTTGATCACATAGTTTTGTGACATTGTAACTTCCTGTACTCTATCACAGGAAGCTGCACCTCTCTGCCAAAGTCAGTCAGTCCGCCATCAGTGATAGTTTTATGTAGTGTCACTGAGCTCATTATCAGTGGTCTAGCATGACTAGCCAGATGCCCTTGGCTGAAAAATATAAAATATAGTCAGCTCTGTGTTAGTTGCTATAACTAATAGCACCAGCTTTACCCCAGTAAAATTTTCACAGATGTGTGTGTTTCCCACTAAATATCTAGAAGACATTACTCCAGAGTGTTTATAGGCAGCATCAGGGTAACCTAGCTGGTCATGCCTGGAATTAATGCTTTCATACACCGGCTTGATAACAATCACTGTCCAGCAAAGGGTTCTTGCTTTACTTCTGTAATGGACCACAACATTACATAATTACAAGCACATGAGAGGGAAAAAGGCTGTGACCTAATGCACTGCAAATGACACTTAATATATCCTCCATTTGGTGAAAACACCAGAGACCAGACCAAAAAGACTCTAGCGATGTCCCAGCGAACTGAAGGTGCCAGAAAGTAACTTCAGCATCCTTGAAACTGTTCTTGTAAAGCTGTTGCATAGTGTCCACAGTGCACATTCCAGTTATAGAATGCATAGGAGCATATGCGCATGAGGAACTTGAGCTGTGGCCCAATCTACAAAAACACTGTGTATTTCTCTTCGACTGGGGAGTGTAGCAAGTTTTTTTTTTTTTTTTGAGATCAAAGGACTGTGGCAGATGTAGAAACTCACCCAAAAAAGCGAAGTGCAGCACTGAGCCACAACGTAAGGGGAGTTTTTCTCAACAATTTTCTAAATTTCAAATGAAAAATTAGATACACTTAAATTCATGTAAAAGTGGGCTGTAGACCACAGAAAGGGGAGTTTGTGGGAAGAAAACTGATTTTCTTTTAGTAAGGTGTGTATAACCCCCTCCTACTGATGTCACCCTCAAAGGAAAACAGGTTTAGTCATTCTCACTGAATGAGATGTTAAATAGCTTAACAATAACCTTATCATTTCCTCCTTCTGTTCTGTAAAGTTTCATTGTCCATGAACAAAGTGTTTTTTCCTTTTTGGTGTTTGTTAAAGCCATGACGCAGCTTTTTCAAGATATGAAATACGTTTTTAGTTTTAGTTAGAATTCAGACTAAGTTTAAGTTTAGTCTTCTGGTCAGTGAGTGCCCGTCTTTTTATCACCACTGCTGTAAACGTATAAAACTAATATACTAATATTACAGTTCAGGTTTTTGATGGAACTGAACTGACTTTTAAATTGAATTTGAAGCGACAGTACTAGGTTAAGCAGGATTTTGAAAGAACTGCAAAAAATGTGAGATATTATTGCATTAGGACTCAATAATCATGTGTTAATCCAATTTCAAATATTTTCCCTTTATTACACTTTTATCAGTAGCTGATGGCCCATGTAACTTTTTGGTGAGCAATGGTTGTCAAACACACTAGGTGAATCAGCTCTGACAATGATGCATGTGGTTATGCCTGTGTGTACAGATGATGCAACATCTGATCAGTGGGGGTTGTGTTAACGCATCCATTTTAACTTTGTCAGTAGCAGTGGTCACATTGTCATCAGCTGAAAATGCAGCTGATACTATAGCTCACACTGTGCAGCCTGATAAGGAAGCAACTCCTGCTGAAGTCTGACCACAGATTCCATATTAATGACCTCATTATATCAGGTTTTTAGGTCACACAGTGGCCAGTGGGACCCTTCTCTCTGTTATGCCATAACTGGGCTCTGGTGCAACAAGGTTCTTGTAGAAAGCAGAACCTTAGTGCAGCTTACTTTCACAGCCTTGAAAATCAAAGTTGCACCATCTTGTCTGGCTCACAACCTTAAGTTAATTTGATCAGGGCCAGACTTTACTAGGCCGCTCAGTAATATTAACCCTGACCTCTGACAGGACAAAAAACACGATCAGTCTGATGATCATACAATAGCTAATTCTTTACACTCAGTTTTGACACAATTCTTTGGAATGGGAAATGAAAGTTCACACTATAATAACTACACAAATGTTCTAGTCCAAAAATAAGCCCTGTTGTAGTTGTGGTGGCAGTTCTCCTGTGCAATGCAATGTTGGACATTTTAAGAACATTCGCTTTTTGTTTTGTTCTTCACTTTTATCTAATCCACCTTAGCTAAAGCTGTTAACTGGACTTTTTTTGGAATGCCTCTGTTCATTCAAAGTAAATGAAAAGCCACTAGATAATGATCTAAGTTGCAAATGATGGCCCCTTGGGCCAGTTACTCACTTTTCCAGCTTTAAATAGAAACACTAGTTTAACTGCTGATCAGACTAACATATACTGTTTTTTGGACAAAATAATGTCAACTTCATTCTACTTAGTATGAGGCTTTTACTTATATGTAGTTCATTCAGCACGCCCAATGTATATTTTGAGGACGAAATAGTGTCAGTTTATAGACAAGAAACATAATTTTAATAATTTATTGTTATGTTATTAATAAAACATCAGATACTCCATAATGGAGTTACATGGTTGACAACAACAACAAAAAATGGATAAAATGTTTCAGAACCAAACCCATGTGTATGTATTTCAAAATTACATATGAGCACAGGGCTTAAATCACCTCCTGTGACCTCCTGACACTTACAATTTTAACACTTTATCTCATAAACCGGTACATGATGAGTGTATCATTATATTCGTGATAACAACATCATCATTTTTGTTCACAATATTTCTAACAGAAAGGTTTGGTTTCCAGCCCTGTTGTAGGACAGAAATCATCTGAGAAGCTTTCTGCAGATAGGGAGCTGCTGATTGGACTTTGGTGATGATCCAGATCTGGGATTGTTTGTTTTCCACATGAAACTTAAAAAAGATACAAACTTGCTACAGAAAAGTGACTTTCTGTTGTGTTTTCAGTCAGTCCGACACAACCGATGTCTGATAAACTGGGGGTTGTTGGTGGTTTATTCTTCTCAACAAATGTAGGAGGATGTTCTTCTTTCCACACTGTGGGTTTCCTTTGACAATGCAAAGACCACTAACTGCATGTTAAACCATTTTATACATCCCCTTTTGTCAGCCTACAGTCATGTTACTTGGCCTTTTCATTTTTGTTCCATGAAGCTGAGATTTACAGCCACACGCTACAATTGTCAGCTTGTATTGATCTTTGCTGACCTGAATTTATTTCTGAGTGATTCTCCCACGCACAGTGCTGTCTGCTAATAGACGTAAAACATCCACACTCATTCTTACTCATCTGACTTGTTACCAGCTAACAATGATGCTGTTGTAGACACAATCTTCCGGGCGCTGTCCTCTTTGTAACAAAAGCATAACAAAAAACTGATATGCAACTAGTCCTAAGGTGCTCATGAAAATGACACTATAATTGCATCTGTATAGTTCTTCTAATAACAAATATTTGCAGACATATTGGTACAAAAGACACACCTATATGTGGATATAGATATTATTTCCGTCAGCTGATTCATCTGTGGAATTCAACCAAAAATTTTAAGTTAAAATTGATAAACTAACTAACTTTAAATTAATTATTTTTTGTAAAGTTAAATGACACTGCTGCAATAAACATATTCAAATAGCCTTTGACCAGTAAAGAATTTATACAAATGTTTATAAAAAGCTGCCATGGAAAATGAATTAACATTGAACCTTTGATTCGTTTGTTCAGCATGTTCCTGCCGAACCCTGTGATGTTCTAAAACTGCTACTAAATGAGACTGTTGCACTGAGAACGATTTAGCTGTGAAAAGGCTTCGTAAGGTGGTTGGTCAACTTATTTTTGTCAGATCATTGTTTATCATAAAAGCACCACTTTTTAATCAATATTTTACAATTGACACAATCACATTGTTGACACACACAGGATGTATTACAGATCTTGATGCAGAAGACCCATTTCATCATTGGCCTATTTTTAAACAAAAAGGAAATGACCCATATGGAGATACCACAACATGTGTAAATACCTCTCGTTGCATTCAATGTGGTGGCCTGTCATTTAAAAACTATAAACTAAGTATTTTTTAAAATGTGTTTTTGTGGTGAACAGTAGTAGAGGTTGGTCTACAGTGTGTTGCGTGTAAAACTTGTGCTTGAGACCATGAGTCATTAAATGTCTATTGTGTATCTGTGTGGGAGACTCTAGACTTTCAGTGTGTCTACATAGGTGTTTAATTGTATGCTCCTGGCTTTAGAGTCCTTGTGTAGGAGTGTGTGGTGTGTATGGTGCTCTCCGGCCTTGGGTGCTCTCTTCCTCATCAAATCTCCACTCAGTCAGTGAGTGACATCACTGGAGTTTCCCCCTAGGAGGAAACGCTTTTATAAGAGACACTCGCTGACTGTCAGCCATCAAACCAAAGCAGCAGCAGAAAAGGGAAGAAAGTGCTCAGTGGCTCTACTCAGCCTTACGTGAAGTAGTAGAAGGAACTCATTCGGATCAATGGAAGGTGAATGCAAAGTCCAGCTTGATGCCACTGTGGCCACAGAAGCTGAGCGACAAAGAACTGAGGGTGTCAGACTCAGCTCGAAGCTAACCATAGCTCTGCTAGTGTTCACACTGTGCCTCGTTGCTGCCGCTGCCGCTGTCCTTACCTTCAACAGGCAAACCAAGGCCACGGGACAAAACGAAGACAATTTTGGTGAGCACTTTTTAAAATTCTCCAAATCACTATTCTAAGCATCTAATACGGGACAACTTTTTATCAAACCAGTGTAACAGGACAACTCTTGCTAAGACACCTTTGACTAATTGCACCAGTAAATGAAATGTTTACTGTAGCTCCTTTTACCTGGAACTGAACCTTCTTCTCTTCTTTCTAGATCTTCATCACACACTGAGGCAAATTTCTGATGTAAGAGCAGCCATTCATTTAAAAGGTAAATATGAGCAATATCTACATATAATAAACACAGTGGGACAAAGGTGATTTCAGATATGTTGTATATTGGATGGGCTCTTTAGATTCTTTTTCTCTAGATTTTAGTGGTCACTGAGACAGTAGTAGTGTGTCTGGAGAAAGATTACAGCAGTCACAAGGAAACGCTTCTTGACGTTGTTTTGATTCTTGAAGTCGTTCTAAGAATTGCTTTGGAGGGGTTTAGGGTGAATTAAGACTAGTATCTATGATGGTTGAAGCAGTTCTAGAAAAACCTAAAGAAGGTAGGGCTCAACAGCGAGATGGTCATTAGATATTTCTCACCCAGAATAAGACCTTTAATAATGTAATAATATAATTTGTATTGCACTTCCATAACCATCTCTCTGTTCTCTTCAACAGGTGAATACAACGTTACCAGGAAGGACTCAGTGGAATGGAAGAATCAGGTGGATCAGTCCCACTCTCAAGGAGGGCTGAAACTCGTCAACAACGAGATCGTGATTCCGCACAATGGCCTCTACTTTGTTTACAGCCAAGCATCTTTTCAGGTCAGCTGCCGCAGCCATGATGGAGATGATGATGATGATGAATCAAGGCCCATGGTCCACCTAAGCCACACGGTGAAGCGCTGGTCCAGGTCATATGGTAATGACGACTCCAATCCGTCCTACCAGACTATCCTGCACTCTGTCCGCACCGCCTGCCAAAAGACTGAGAGCAGTGACAAGCAGGGGAACTGGTACTCTGTCATTTACATGGGAGCTGTGTTCAACCTGAGGGCAGGGGACAGACTGAAGACCATGATGGAGGAGAGGATGCTGCTTAACCTGGAAGATGACCCTGGGAAGACGTTCTTTGGCGTGTTTGCCTTGTGAGGACAGATGACTGAGGACAAGAAGTTCACTGCCACACAGACTGCTGAATGTATACTGCACTCAACACTCATTGCAGTTTTCAGTCAAAACTTCATTAGGAAGTCTTTTACACTTACAAAAAGCTATGTTAGCTACAAAAGTGAACAAAGGATCTCTCTGGGTCTACAGTGTTATGTACTGTGTACAGTACATTTTACTACTGTACTGTACAATTACTGCATTTTTTTAAATTGTTATTTAAATATCACTACAGACTGGCAGAATGCAGCAGAAGTATTTATTCAACATAACTTTGATACAATTGTCTTATTTATTAAATTTGTATTTATATATTTAAATATTTTTTTATTTATTTATGTATTTATGTGGTGTATGTGTGAAATATATTTATTCTTAATTAAATTAAAGCAAATTAAACTTGATGTCTTGCAAACAATGCCATGATGCCAATGGTACTGTAAAAATGTCTGATTAAATATTATTTGGAAAAAGTATGTGTGCAGCAGCTGTATTCATAGTACTAAAGTACCAAACAGCATTTGTATTACAGTCATGTGTGAAAATTAGAGCTCAGTCTTTTAAAGCCATTATAAAAATCTTAGTATTATATTAGGCCAATACAACCTGGGATGAACAACAACATATGACGTATTTCACTGTACGATTATTTATTTAAAATTAAGAAAAAAGAAGTGCCCTCATTATTCAGTAGCTTGTAGATTGATCTTTGGCCCATTCTTCTTCAGTTCATTGAGGGTTTTACACATTTGCTTATGCACAGCTCTCTTAAGGTCCCAACACAGGATTTCTATTGGGTTGAAGTCTGGACTTTTACTAAAGTAAATTTTCAAAAACTTGATTCAGATCACAAACTGCCAAAACATCTGCTTTTACAGACGTCTGCGTCCACGTGAAGGGATGATAATTAGCAGCACCATCTTTAGTCCTAAAGTCAGTATGTAAAGTCAGTAAGTCAGCATCAGTAACAGGGCACTTAGCACCATTTTTTTCATTTTTCATTTTAGTTACGCTACAATTAATGATTTTTGATGATAATGTTTGTACACAGACACACACGCAAACACAAAAAGGGAGGACACAAATGACATGCCTCTGTTTAAAGTGTCTCCAGTCATATTCCTAAAACTTCAACCTGTACAAACTGGTCATGAACAAGAATCAAACGTAGTGCAGAAAACCCAGTTAATCAAAGGCACAGGAAAACAGCAATGTTTTCAGTTTAGATTTGAAAGTGACAAGTGTTAGGACATATTTAATCATCAGTATCATCAGCATAAATAAAGAGGGAGTGGTTCAAGTTGCATTAAGTAATACAATTGGTTAGTGGAAAATTGTTAGGGGGTTGCAAATAGTTATTCATGCACTTATATTTTCACACTGGATCAGAATAATGTCAGTCATCATGCCTGAGGCCTGGCTGCAGCTATAGTTCGATAGGGAAGTCTAAGTACCAGAAAATGTTTATTCTCTTTAATTGCTTATATGCTGTTTAAGAGCAAATCTGTTTATGTGTGCTCATTGTTGCTATCAGACTTTACAGTAGAGTAGCAAGAAATATTATTTCTTAAGCTCTATTGGAGAAGCAGCCTACGCCTAACTCGAAACTGAAACTACAGTATGTGATGGTTAGATATCGCTGCGTTCTGCGAGGTGATTATTAGAAGCACACTCACATCTGGGCAAATGTGTTGAGATATGATCCTTGCTTGAGAGTTTACTAAATTATTAAATCTTCCCATCATGAGAAGATTTAACTTCTTCATGTTCTGGGACAGTGCAGTCTTTCTTGAAAGTGGAAATAACCATCACTGAAGATCAGGCAGGGACTGCTTCCTCTATGCAGTGGTTGTCTGGTGTATTGACCAAAAGAAGGCAACATATACCACATGGCAGCGTGTTGCGTGTGGAGAGAACAGTTTCAGTATGAGAAATGACTGACCGAGGAATGTCAAAGGTCACCTGCTGCAGGGATGATGCTGATATCAGGAGGCACTGACTGCTACAGCTAAACTGTTGCTGTTCACCAAATCTATAAAAAGAGAGACTCACCTGATGCTCTGTCAGGGAACAAAGATAAAATGCAGGTACACAGTGTAGTGTACAGTATACAGTATATTGCATCTAGTCTCTCAAAGGGAGACTACGTCATTTATTTCAATGGAGAAGTGTGTTTCAAGCAGGGACCTGGACAAAAAGACTCAATCATTACACAGTGTGATGTCATGACATGAGGTGTAGAGCAGAGAACTGTACATTCTTGGTGGATTATTTTATGATATGAACTCGGTATTTACTCATGACTAACTTACTGTGGAACATTTGACTTTCCAGATTGTACAATCCTGTCTGTGAGTATGATGAAGCACTGTGTTTTACTGCCTCTTCCTCCAGTTAGCCTAGAATGATGCTCTAGTGCCTTACTAGTACATGAAACATCTTATCCCGTTGTTTTCCTACGGGTAGCACTGAAACCTAATGTGTTGCAGCAAAGCCTCAGGATCAGCTGTCATTCAATGCTTGGGGTGCAGTCAGACCAAAATGCATCTGGTGAAACCTACTTGCATTGTGGTCAATAGCAGGATGGGTACAGGAAGCAGCGTGGTTATGGTTGTAAACATAACCTGCAGGAGCGTGTGTGACTAGCAGACTAACAGCAGCACTTCACAGTATGTAGATGAAATGTTTTGTTATTAACTTCTGCCACTGTCCTCACGCTCAGTCAAACAGCATCTGTACCTCTGTGCTGCTTGGATTATTTACCCTATAAAACAAGAAAAGACACAAGCATTGTGATGATAGTGATAATAATATTAATTAAAAATAATATTAATAATAATAATGTTAACTTTGCAGAATAGGAGCTCGAATGAAATTAAACTGTGTAGTGAAACAAACGAGGTGTGTGTGTGTGTTCGCTATCGGAAGTGAGTGTGATTGCCCCATTTCACATACTCATCAATGGGAAGCAAATTTTGATGTGACTACACTTTTGCTCATCCCACGTTAGCAAATGCCCTTTTGCCCAAATTTGGATTTCCCTAAACCCAAATTCAACACTTCAGTTCTAAATGAATTATTCCTCATCTTTTCCGATGAGGTCTTTTGTTAAGTTATGGTGATGTAAAATAAAAAACTATAAAAGGCAGTGTTAATACTGACCCTGACGGTCACTTAGCTACAGCTGCTATTTATTTACTCTTGCAATGAGAGTGAGGGGTCACAGTATTAATGAAACAGCCAACATCATCAGTGACAACAATGTGACAACAAACAATTTTTGGTATTACATAAAATCCCATGACAACAGTTCCTCAGCAGCTACCCCAGTGAAGAGGAGGAAGGGAAACTACCATAGTAATCTGGTAATCCCCCTGCTTCCTCCCCTTCAGTAACCCAGAGCAGCATCACACACCGGTAGTGGAAAGTATTTATCCGGTGTTAACATTATTTATGTGCTTTTCCCTTTTAATACAAACATTATTGATATAATGACTTACTAATATAATGTTCTGAAGGCAGACACGGGTATTTTGCAACTCCTTGAGGTTGTACTGTGGTCGTTGCTTTTAGGCCATTGCATGTTGTAGTTGGGAACTTGAACTTTGATCTGGTGCGAGACAATAAACCTTTGCAGTTCAAGACATCATCTCAGTTTCAAAGGCGATTCTTTGAATTTGAGTGTCATTTTAATCACGAAAACCACAAAGTACAGTGTATGTTTTCATGCTAAACATAGAAAAGAACAGATATCATGAGCACTGACGGCGCTGAAGGGTCTACATTGATTTAAGGTACAGACCACCTTCTGTGTCACACTGGGGCACCATGGCCTCCCTGTGGCTACGCACCTGAGCAAAGTGTAGACATTAATGTCACCATAGAAAAGGTTGCTGACGTCAGCTCTGGTTTTGTGGTGTTAAACTGGGGCTAACACACTGCTGTGGTGGTTGTAGCTGTGTTAGTGCTGGTATGAATATGTATATATTAAAACACATTATTTAATGTATATACTGTAAGATACATTTTCAGACAGTCCTTGCTGTTGCCCTGACAAAGATATATGATGGTATATTCAATCAACCATGTCACATGCTGGCTGGTTATTCTTATGCACTCACGTTCACAGTTCTTAAGTAAATGATATAATAACTGAGACATTAAGGTGAAGACATATTTCAGTCAGCAGCTGGCAGTAAATATCTGTTTGTCTGGAGGCAGTGATGGCTGGTGGAGGACACAACCCACTCACATTATTATTTTAATTTAGCTTCACATTTTCAGCATATTTACTGTTGGCTTTGTACATAACACCTTACCACACGTGTGTGACACCAAAAGTGCAGTGATTTGCACTATACTAATATAATATTTTCTTATATGAAAAATCATGATGTAGAAAATCATAAACAATAACCAAACTAATGTTTTATTTCCAACAAAACACTTGTAAAACACATCAGACTAGCACTTGATGAAAGCCACACTGTCACAGCCACATGCTGCAAACCATGCAGCTTGTGTCGGTGCAACATCTTCCCAACCACAACCTGAGGAAGAGCCAGCGCGGTTGAAACACGCCTCGTCTTTCTCCTTTGTAGAATGATTTGCTCCATATGTACAGTGGGTTTGTCCCTGATGCAACCAACCAATAGCTCTAGTTTCTGTTTCTCCAGTGTAACAAACATGTGCCATGACAAAAGAGGCTATAGTCATATGCTAAAATACTATTAGTTTAAATGGATAGTTGAGGCTGCATGTAGTTCTGAAGAAGAAGAATGGAACCCTTAAAGTCCCACAGTGGGAACATTTGCATTTTGAACAGGCTGCCCCTTTAAGGTGCCAAGGGTCAGGGGTTTTGGTGTCTTGTCCAAGGACACCTCAGCATGTAGCCACGGGAGGACAAGGAATCAAACCTGCCAACAAGGTTGAAAGACGACTGATCTAATGAAAAGTCAGAGCCAGTCAGAGGGTAAACATGAATATCTGAAGTCTATAGATATTATAGCTATCGCTATAGATATTACTCATTCATAACTTGTGGTTCAGTCAGACCAAAATGCATCTAGTGAATCAAATTTTGGTGCGACTATACTTTAGTTTATCCCACATCAGCTCTACCAGGGCTCTGCCCAGATTTGGATTTGGGAACTAAAAACCCAAATTTAACACTTTGGTTTCTAAACTAATCATCTTAATCTTTTCTGATGAAGCTTTCTGTTGACTGTTGACTAGAACTGCAACCTGATGATGGTGCTAATTGCAACTTTCCATTTATCAGAGCTTCTAATACTGACTTTTTCAACAAGCAAGATGTATAGGAGTCCAAGGTGCTGTCACCAGGTTGCAGTCTTCTGAGAGACCCCGTTTGTTTAGGTGATAACTAACAAAACTGCATCCATCTGACCCTTCGGAGGATCAGGAAACACAAATGTGTTCAGGGAACCTATAACCTTGTGATATTTCAGTCTGGATCACAGGGACAGACCAGCTAACCACGCTACTGACGTTGCTTATAAATCATCTGAATGCAGACAATATTTTGAGCAAAACAATTAGTTTTATTTGAACTTTTACATTTCAAATAATGTCCAAATCAGATATACAGTATATAGAAATATATTTTGAATACTGTACCACATGAAATACAGCCTGTATATGCAAAGTTGAATGTCTTATTATTTACATCATCATTATTTACAGTTAGTGTGCATATTCTGAACATCACTGACGACGTCACTGCGTTACACACTCAACAGTTAGAGTACATTATTACAGACAAACATACAGCAGATATTTACACATATTCACTGTAGCAGGAGCACTGCACAATGTTCTCATGGTTTATACATCTGTGCCTCACGCTGTAGTTATTAATCAATCAGAAGTGCCCACACTAACGTAACAAACTGTGCTAGCACACACAGAGGGAGAATGAGACTAAACCGAAAGTCAAGAGCGACTCTATGCCTCAGTTAGAGATTAAACATAACACAGTATTTGTCAGGACAGTTTCAGACAGTGACAAATGTGATTAGGAGCATGTATTTCACACAGAGAAACAATTCAAATTAAAAGCTAGACCTTCATGGAAGCTGCCACATGGAGAGTCAGGTACTGTATTAATGAAAAATAACATTACTGTATTACTGCAAACATTAGCACTTACAATAAATGCAAGTGTGTCATTAAACTAAGCATTAAAATTAGTTCTTGGTTGAGCACCCTGGTAGTTGAATGGTTACAGCACATGCCACATAACCACTAGGCATGTTTTACTCTGGATGGGGATCTATGCTGCATATCATTCCCCTTCTGTTTGTCCCATGTTCCCTGTCTTTGGTTCAGGATTGGACAGAAACTCTCTTCACAGTAAAACTACAGCATTAGTAGTTTGCCCAGTAACGGAATGTGTCAACAACTGTGTCTGTACAGAAAAAGTAGCATGAGCAGCAGTTTAGTTTTGGACCTGTATGTCTATGAATCAGCTAATCAAGAAGGCAAAATCTGTAGTAGCACTAGAACTGGACAGTCTGGAGGCTGTAAGAGAGAGGAGGATGGTGGATAAGATCAGTGCTGTCTTGGACAATCTGTCTCACTTTATGATGAACTGTAGCAGATTCAGCCACAGACTGACTCCACCAAAAATCAAGACTGAAGGCTTCAGGTGGTCTTTTGTGCCCACTGCCATTAGACTGTGTGCACCATCTCACTTCTCTTATCATTATCTGACATCCTCCTTTTCTTTCCACTCACCCCAACAGGTTGAGGCAGACGGTTGCCGACCCTGAGCCTAGTTCTGCTGGAGGTTTCTTGTGTAAATAGGGTTTTTTTTCCTCTCCACTGGGGGGATTTGTTGGGTTTTCTATAGAATTCCATTTAGTTCTGTAAGGTGTTAAACCTTACATTATGAAGTTCCTTGAAATGACTTTTGACTTGTGAATTGGCGCTAAATAAACCAACTCAATTGAACTGAATCCTGCTGACATGGCTAGTGTGTGCCATCATCAACAGCAGTGTTGATAATGCAGTAAAACAAAGCCATTATTGCACAATCATTTTGTTGCAACAACAGCTGGAAATTTAAAAAAGTGGGCTAAGCTTAGCATTAGCAGCCGGCTGTGAACAGTGACAAAAACAGGGTCCGGTTTCATGTAAATCAAGCGGATGACAACTAAACACAGCTTATTAATTCCACCAGTCCCAAACCACAGTGTGAGAAATGAAACTACCACCTTAGCTCCTGCATCTCCTAATGCTGACTCGCATCAACCGTCCTTCCCAGCACCGTGGTCTCAGTTCAGCGCTGAAGTGTTTACTGTATTTTAACACCCTGCAGAAGGTTGTGTTGTTTTTTAACCACTTTTTGTTGTTGCTTTCTTTTTACATCTACTGTTACTGCATCTATGTTTATACAGATGTAGTTGCAATAACACTGGTTTAATCTGGGCAGAACTAGTATCTGAGATTCATTTGTGTGATTCACAATAACATAAAGCAAAAACCCCATGTTTCATCTTGGCTGGTATGGAAATTATTATATATATTTTAGCTAAAAAAAAGTGTTGCAGTTTCACTACATACCATTAAAACCTTTTCATCAGAACTCTATCCTGAGGTCTTCCTGTTTTCCACAAAAGACCCACAAAAACCAGAAGTGTGAAGACAACAAAAAGTAAAATGCTGCAGCGCCTAGAAGAGGGGAAATCTGATGTCAGCTTGATGGTTTTACTTTCAAGAAAAAACAGAAACTATAATTATTCATAGCTGTGGTGGAAACATGGGGATTAAATGTAACGACCTTTAGTGACACTGCTGTGTTGGCGAGTCAGTGCAATGTTAGTCCACACTGACATTTGTATTTCTCTTAGCTTTTCTATTGAAACTTAAAAATGTTGAAATGTTGACTTTAAATTTTTGGGATGTGGAATACGTCTATAAATCTAAATGTGTTCCATTTAGGCCAGAGAACAACACTAAGTAATATATTTTAAACTTGTAAACTGTGTGAGCACAACCACCTGTGCTTAAACACCAATAAGACGAAGGAGATGGTAACTGACTTCAGGAGGAGGACACCACCACACACACCGCTGAACATCCAAGGCTTAGACATTGAGAAAGCGGACAGTTTTAAGCACCTGGGTTTTCTTAATCATAATGGACTGTACAAGTTAGGCCAAAGTCACCTCCATTCTTCTATGGCACTCTGGAGTGTGCTGGCCTCTGCTAAGGACTTTTTATAATTCTGTGGTATTTTAAGCGATCCACTTCGCTGTTGTCTGCTGCGGTGCCGGCAGCAGTGAGACTGAACAAGCTGGTAAGGAGAACCCTCTGTCCTGGGCTGTCTGCTAGACTCTGTGGAGGAGGTGGGTGAGAGGAGGATGCTTGCCAGGCTGACATCTATTATGGACAATACCTCTCACCTGCTGCATCAGACAGTAGAGGCTCTGTGCAGCTCCTTCAGCAGCAGACTGATACACCCTCAGTGTAGGACGGAGCGCTACTGCAGATCATTCATTCCCACCACAATAAGACTGTACAACTCAGCAGCATAGTTAAATTATTTCTGGCTGTGTACAGACCGTGGCTGTTGTTGTTAATCACTTTTTGTAAATCATTTATAAGATAAAATCAATAAAGTTTGATCTTATCTTATATTTATGCTGATGATACTCACATCTATATCTTTATCTGCCTTGACCACAGGAAAAGGAAACACACATAAG
>OMLM01020077.1:30095-73723 GCA_900302695.1 Helostoma temminkii | reverse complement strand
ACAAGAGGCCTAAAAGAATCCTGCCATTAAGGAAACTTAATTAAAACATTACAAAACCAAGAAAATAATTTAAATTTAAATGTTTAGGTTGCGAAAATGATTCTGAAAATGTCTTTTCAATGTCATTATCTTTCTGGGAGATACACTAAAAATTAATTGTCAGAAGTTCTTATTTTAAATTTATTTCATTCTATGAAACACATACATTTTACACATATTTGTTTTGAATTTTTTATTTTGTCATATGTAATGTGCTCAAAAAATGAATAATATATATCACTTTCATTAAATGAATATTTTTATGTTTGCAATCAAAAGCTTCCATAACTTTTATCTTTCTACTTTATTACTTTTCAAATATCCCCTATGTCAACAAAGTTCTTGCAGTATAATGTAGATTCACCAAATATGGTAACACAAATTACAAAATGAATGTATTATCATACCTCCACTGTGATATGTAAAGGATCCACAATCTGCCAGATCATGAGAGACAGGATGTCAATGCCAAGCAGCACACAGACAGTAGCATAGAGTTTCCATGGTTCCAGGTGCTGCTGAGAAAAAGGGGGGTGGTGGTCACTACAGCAGCAAGGCAGGGATCAGGAAAAAGGCATAAATCCTCTCTTTCTGATTTTGTGAGGGAGGGATTTATGAAGCCATAAATAGACTAACCTAAGCTGTACGAGAAAACAATGATCCATCACTAACTGAGGCCAATCCAATCTGCCCTGAAAGCACTGGGCCATGACAGGAAAAGAGACAAAGCGACCATACTGATGAGAGCACACAGCTCTCTGACTCAGTCAATAAATAAAAGGTGTTCCTTTATGTATTCACTTTAAAGAAAGATAGAGTTTGTGGGAACAGGTCCAACACTGTGAAGTGGCTATTGATTTTGTTGTATTATTCTGTAAGATCAAAGCTGACTGGTTATTCAGCTGGAGTGAATATTAAGAAGATATTAAGGCAGAAGTTGGATCTGGTTTTCTCTTCAATCACACAGTGATCTGCACTGTTCAAACACTCAATAACAACAATACAGTCATACTAATTATCTATATCCTATGGCTGATTAACTCTCTTGCTTGTTTGTAGGTGTGAGTTACTCGGCAAGTGCAGCATCCTAAGTCAGATAAGATCATCTATAGCTTTTAAATAGTCTTTTCTTCATTCTGTCTTGTTTATTTCCATAGAATCGTATCTATTCTGTAAGCTTCTTATTACAAAGCACAGCAAAGCCTTACTGTGACGAATAGACTGCTGACTGTGTCTGTAATCATGCTGGACAAATTAGCAATGAACATCCAGGGTCAATATTTAGCACCAATGCATGAAGCACTGTGTCCTCATGTTTGAGTAGGGAGGTGTGTACTGCATGTATAACAGCTTGTGTCTCATCACAATCAGTTAAGACAGTTAAACTGGTAAACTTCCTTCTGCTTTTCCTGTATTACTACTGAGTATCTATATCCTACCTGTTTTACAGTTCAGATG
This sequence comes from Helostoma temminkii, assembly GCA_900302695.1. Taxonomy (NCBI): domain Eukaryota; kingdom Metazoa; phylum Chordata; class Actinopteri; order Anabantiformes; family Helostomatidae; genus Helostoma; species Helostoma temminkii. The sequence continues at coordinate 72,226 of OMLM01020077.1, read as the reverse complement.
ATGGAATCTGGCTGTTCAAACTACAGTTATGGCTGAAAGTATTTGGCCAGTCAGAGTTTAGAGTTAAAGCTGAAAGCTGAAAGTCTACACTTCAATCGCATCTTGATTGATTTATTCTAAATCCATAGTGGTGGTAAAAGCATAATATTTTTCAGCTAGAAGCAGATGGATGGATTTATTTAGCAAAGGCTGAGGGAAGTTTGCAGCATTGGTTTTACTGTACAATCAGTTAAGAAAATTAATTTCTACTTCTTCTTCTCATTCGCATCTGTGAAAAAAAATGTTTATGTCTCTAAAGTACCAAAGTTCAATAAACAGATGAGTGTAACTGCATAATATCAGCCCCATAAATCCAATACAATGCGACATAGTTCTCATATATTTAAAGTAACAGATGTGAGATGAAGCCTGTAGGATTTTGAAGAGGGACCATGAGATGATTTATTTTTATGTTATTTTATTATGTCATTGCTCAGACAGTATTCTGCAGTTTTATCCTCAAGACCTATGAGGACAGCTGAATTGCTCTGCAGAATTTTATTTCTAAAAATTGGAACCTGTCCAGTGTTTACCCCGCCTCTTGTCCATATGATAGCTGAGATAGGCTCCTGCACGCCCGCGACCCCTACGAGGACTACTTTTGATTGATGGAATATGTGAGTAAAAACTTTACTGCTCATGTTTAGAGAGTCAGCTGATAACTTGACTCCAGATCGATCCAATCACTGTGTGTGTGTAGTTATGAATATTAATGAAGTCAGCTGCTGTGCCAGTATGGACTCTCTGCAAAATCACAGATAGAGATGAGATGAGATATATCTTTTATCTATCGCAAATGCTATTTATCGCCCTCGCTCTCTCTCTCTCTCGCTCTCTCTCTCTTTCTCTCTCTCTAAGCTGTATGTTCCCAGTGTACAGTTGCTGGCCCATCCAACCTGCCAAGTGTTTTGTTGTTGCCTCTTGTTATTGTTTTGTGTTGTTCTTTCCTCTCTTTCCACCCATACCAACCAGTCAAGGCAGATGGCCACCCACCATGAGCCTTGTTCTGCTGGAGGTTTCTTCTGTTAAAGAGAGTTTTTCCTCTCCACTGTCTCCTAGTGCCGCTCGGGGGGATTTGTTGGGTTTCCTATATAATTTAGTTGTATTGTTAAATCTGTAAACCTTAAACCTCAAACCTTAAACATTGTAAAGAAGTATGACTTTTGTTGTGAATTGACACTATATAAATAAACTGAACTGAACTAAATTAAAATGTACGATAGATGAGATATATGGATGTTCATAGAAATTGCATTACGCCACCTAATCTGCATAAACACAGTCTAAACTGCGCCTCTTCTCCTACAGTGACGCAAGCTAGTTCGCCCAGTGCCAGAAAAACTCCAAAACAGGAGTAACCTAAAAAAATACAGACTAACGCTGAGGAAAACTGCATAAGAGCTACCTTTGAATGAAAGATGGGATTGTGCCTGTAAGAAAATAGAGCCCACTGTCTGCAAATAGAGTTGTTTAAGATCTGTTAGAAAGGCTTTCATAACAACTGATCTCATGGTGGCCATAAACTCCACAGTTGACTGCTGGGAGGCTGTTACTGTGGCACACAACAACACATAATGAGAGCCACTGACCACGCTCAAGCTCAGGGGACTCTCTCTGGTCTTTGATTTAAACTGTTGAAGCAGTGTCTCTTCCACTCTCGGAAAGGAGATCTACAGCAGCTGCAAGGGTTTTGACACAACCCTTGATGAAATAATCCAGCCTGATAGGCTTACTCGAACTAAGAATAGTCATAAATATTCAGTAATAGGCTACATCTCTGTGCTGGGAAGATTCTTGCTTTTGCCTTGCAGCTGAAACATCCATTCTAAGACATCCTGTCTGACATGGCCTTACATACAGGGGACAGGAGAGGCAGGAGGGAGTAGACGACGGAGGCCGAGAGAAGGCCTTCTACCACTGGGACCAATTGCAAGAGTTGAAGGAGAGGCAGCGTGACAAATAGATTCTACACAGTGCTTAGAGACAAGCAGTAGGCCAGCCGTCCCTGAGTAAAAGGGCAGAAAGTAAAGATGACTTGATTGGGGAATACATCATCTCTAGCCAAGGAGCTTGCCCTTGAAGGGGATGATGATTAAGTAAAGCCTAAGCCGTGGCTGCTTCCCTGCCCCCACCCTTGTAATTGTTCAGTCCTAGTCCATAAATCTGCAGCTTCATACCCCTGTCGCATTTACCTTTCTCTTATCCTTCTTCTCGTCTTTTTTGGTGAACACGGTGTGGACCCACCATATCTTGGTGAACATGCTACCGTATGCGAGGCTGAAACCCAGACCCAGCAGCCACAGGCGAAACTAGAGGAGGACAAAAGAAATAAAAGCATTCATAATTAACCAATTAATATATCAAACAGTTCAGCTCCTCAGTCATTCCCCGTCATTAGGTCTTGTTTGAGTTTATTAGCCTTTCAAACACCACCTTGAAAGGAAAATAACCTGTCCTTGAAGCTGTTGGGGCTGTCCTCTGTGCTCTGCAATACAGCAGTGACACTGTCAGTTCTCACTGGGGTGACCAAGACTCAGACAACTGACAACAACAGGAAAGGTAAGAGCTAAAATCTAATTTTGGTGGAGAATAGTGATGTGAATTACAGCTCTTTGAACAGACCTGGCTCAAAACAACAGCACATCGATGTTACTTGCTTTGTTTATTAGGGACTGAGGTTCCTGGGTTATTTGAAAAATTATTATCAAAAAACAGACCCATTCCATAAAAACTTAAACATCCCATCAAAATAATTCTATTGTTTGCATGCATGCACTACATTTAGCAGCACTAAACAACTGATATTGCCTGTTATCTGTCAGTGATTTGAATTATAAGTTTCAGTGTGTCTTTGACACACAGCTGCACAGAGAAGAGCAGACAGGAGGATGAAGCTGTGCATCACCTACATTCACACAAATTCCTTCCAGCTGGGTTGAGTGGATGTATTTGAGCTTTAGAACTTTTTAGAACAACCATCAGAAAACATTTGATTTCTGATTTATTCCTATGTCCTCGCTCTCTCTCTTTGTTCACTGACCACCGATCTCTTATTGAGCCAGGGAGGAAGGGTCAATGGTTTGTTCACTGACAGCAATGGACAAATCATACACAGCAAATCTTCCTCTATGGCTACTTCTCTCTGTTTAGGTAAAATGGAGCAGATTTGGGGGGGTGGATTTCTAAATTAAAACGAGTTTTTTTACTCTGTTAAGGGTCTCATACCCTTACATTATGTCCCTGATGTCCCCAGAGTGTGTGTGCAAATTTTCAGGGCAGATCCTAGCTAAATTTTTTTGCTCATAGTCTGCCTCTGGAACAACACATTTTCAGCTGGGCTACCTCCTCTCTTTTTTGCTCACACACCTCCAAGAGGTTTACACAAACCTTCCAACAAAATTCAAAACAACAAAATTCAGCCCACAAACGGACACGTCCTAGAATTTAGGTGGAAGCATTTATTATTCATCCTGCCCTAACAGTACAAACAATGGTTTCGAACAGTACAAAGAATGGTGAGCATTTTCAATTGTTACTGAAATTTAACACCATTGTATTCACATTTGCAGGGGTTATGATGAATAATGTGTTGTTTAAACATATGATTTATGTATATTTATCACTGCAGGTTCAAACAGTTCTTGCAAGATTTGTGGGAGATATACTTACCGTTCCACCCCACCTTCCTTCTATTAGTGTTTCACATTATTAGAGCAGAGTTATACTGACCATTACATTATAAGGTAAATGTACGAGTTGTTGAGCATAATTTTATATGAAGTCCTGTCAGACCAACACAGAGAGGAGGCTGCAGCCTCTCAGGTCATCCCTGAGCTTGCACTGTTACAGATTCTGAAGCTGAACACAAATTACTACTAGAAACACAGCTTTTACACAGATAAATATAGGAATAAAATTGTCTCAATCATCTACTTGGAAGATTGCGAATCTAGAAATTGTCAGATGTTAACTTCAGTTTGACCTATTAACCAACTAGTAAACAGTTATAATGGCAATTATATATAACATTAAGTTGCCAGAAATGTTGTTCTAGTTGATGTTTTATTTTAAGATGCCAGAAATGTTGTTCTAGTTAGATCAACATTAATAAATGTGTTGTTTGTAAAGTATGCTGTGTGTATACTGTGTAGTTTATAATGAGAATACATCCATATTAAACTATCAAGCGCTCGACCATCTTTATTTGAACTAAACTTTAAATGTACTACACTAATAAGCATTTGTTACTACAAAATACAATTCCTACTTCACTTTACTTAGTTTTTGCATGCTTTTTATTAAGTACGGTTAACTTACTAGAATTCAAGACATAGGGGTTCCAACTAAAACATTTCTTACAATGAGTTCTTTTTGCTCTGATCTTCTTCTGTGAGAATGCACCTTTAAAGTATAAATAGAATTTTGAAACTCAGATTTCTGACACAGAACAGGGATATAAGTGACCAACACCAAGAATGGCTCCAACACATTCATCCTGGTTCCAAACATATGATTCCTCCATTCTACTTATGCATCTTTGAAATTGCCTGAGCACATTGATGTTCTGCCAATCATGGTTTTCTACAATAAAACAATTAACAGCCATTAAAAAGCTCTCCCTTTATACTTCCTACATCCAGTAGTTTCGCCCTCAGGAGACACATTCTCAGTCCAGATAACAGCTCTATGTACAGAAAATCAGCAGGGGTGTTGTTTTGTCCTTCTGAGACATATTGTTAGGCATAAAAAACTGTAGCCTGTGGGCACTTTTAGAATAGATTTATACTGATTTGCTTTAAAGGACCAGTTCAGTATTTTCATAAATATCCTTACATGCTTCTTTGCCAGGGTGAAATGAGGACAACAATATCAATTTGATGTTTGAGTCAGAATGTGGTTAGCCTAGCTTAGCATAAGGACTGTAAGCACAGCTAGCTTGGCATTTTTAAATATCATAATTAATACTGTGCACTGTAAAAACAACAATTTGTGGTTTTTATGGGAGTTGGAATTAGACCAAAATGTGACCTGTCTGTCCAGTGGAATACATGTTTTGTTGCCTATTTGGTCCATTTTGAACATCAGCTATTGGTCTTCGGCATCACTTATGAGCACTTAGTCAAACTGTCAGTAACAATAATCACTAACTTATTTTCCAAACTACTTTCCACAGTAAATCCACATTCTGTTTCTGGAGTTTTTAAGTTTAGAACTAAGTCATTGTGTTTGGAGCAACTTTTCAAAGTTTACCTGACAGATGACAGGGAACTGCCTCCTGTGGACATGAAGGCCGTCGATGCCCAGAGGGAAGACAGCAGCCAGAGCCATCATGCAGCCAACTGCTGTCATGTTGTTGAGGTATGGCTGAGAGTTCTGAATGTACCTGGAGAAAAATAAACATGTGCTGATAAGGAATCCTAAACAAACAAACCAACAGCAGACTCCTGTTCCACAGCAAAGGGAAGAATAACAAGGGATCTCAAGATAGAAGATAAAAGCCATTTATATAATAGAGAGGACAGGGCATATGTATTTTGTAACATCAGCTTATACTACAGCTGACAGAGCTTACATTACATGTGTCCACTGCTTTCAGGTCTAGCATTTCAACTGGCTGTAGAACTCAGGCTATTCCTGCCCTAGCTACTACTAATTACCTGGTAAGGGAATTAGTATCTTCCAGTTTCTGAATGACTAAACACCTCTGAGGGATAGTTAGAAAACAAGCAGGATTGTGGGCCTTGAGCAGCAAGTTTGAGAATCCCTGCTTTACAGAACCTACAACTGAGCCTTTAACAGCTTACACTGCATTTAACTGAAGTGTGTCCACCATTTCTTTAACTGTTTTCATTAGTCTCATATCAACTGACATCTTTTACCTTACTTTTGACATTTAAAAGATGGTAGTGCCTGCTCCTCAGTTGATAAAGTGATGCAAAGCAACTCCTTTTTAACAACATGATATAATACACTGAAACCAATGACATGGGTTTGAGACCTACCCCAATGCGCCTGGTTTTATTAGTAAGGATTTGAAGCTGGTTTGAGAATTGGATAATCCATTACAATGAACAATCATGTCTGCTTGTGTGAATGTCAAAGTGTTGACACTGATAATACAGCTGTAAAACTGAGTCTGCACTGCATTTATCAGTCAGCAATAATTTACTGCAGTAAGTGCTGTAAGTCTGGAGTCAACTGGCTGACCCATCAGCTCAATAGCAACATACACACAGTAATATTTCATTTAATATTTCTGTTACAATGTACTTCTGTGCCACTGGTTTACTGAATGACAGTTGAATAATGTAATGACATAATGGTATATACTGTAATTTTATATTATGTAATTCTCTACATGCATTGTACAGTATATATTACAGGAAAACCATCACTTTATTGCTTATGCACTGAGCAAAAGAGACAAAACACAAAACCTGAGTGAAAATGAATTTCATTTACACCAAATGAATAACAAGCAAAACACTTGACATGCAGAATGCAGCTAATCAGAAGTAAATGAGTCGCAACTTCATGTCCTTTCATTTGGTTTTTCACAAAGCAGACAGCAGATTTAAATGATGAAATTGATATAAAAATGCATGAGTGGATTCACTTTGAGAAGTGAAAGTGACTGTTGCTAATGCTCACAATGCTCTTTCTGTCTATAACGTACAGTAGGAGAGTCAAACAGGTGAAGCTAGCAGTGTTACCCATTCCATGAAATCACTTTAGTAAAACAGTTCACACTACATGGCTCTGGTTTGTAGTATATTTAGATGTTCACCAGCTTGTTTCTGAGTGTGAGTACTGAAAATCTTGATTGACCTATAGTTAAGTTGAGCTTAAGTACCTGACATTGCTGTTGTAAATGTTGAAAGTCAGACAGACAATTCCAAGCAGGATTCCCAACCCAGCAAAGACAGACACAGACACAAAGAGCTTCTGAGACAGGTAGCGAAATTTTTCGATGACCACCGTCTGGTCTGCAGGGGGTCCTGAGCCTGGGAAACACAGAGGAGATCATGTGAAGGACAGAGAAACTGTGAGAAATGAAGGGGATGAGTAACAAAGGTCAAGGAAAACTTGGGAGTCAGTGGAGCAGAAAAGCTAAATGCATCTCTAGTGTTTGCTCTGATGACTGGTCTAACTATCAGTGCAGTGTCCAGCCGTGCCTCAGTCTCTAGTGCCCCGTTAATGTTCGAGTGCGTGGCTCCATTATCAAGGTTCATTTAACGTTCAGATCACAACCAGCACTAATGGACACAAAGTCACAGCTTAGGACCGGAAAAAAACAACTGACGCTTTTTACTTGTTGGTTCATTTCATTCATTGACCTCTACTATGCATTATTCATGAGCCATTACCTGATTTTACAAAGCAACATTTGTACGATGAAGTGAACGTTTATTTCAGTGTGACACACACTGCCTAGGCTCAGACACGTATGTTTTGCAGTATAAAATAAAATGATCTGGTCTGTCATTTAAAATGGCAGTTAAATGGAACTGTGAGCCTCAAGACTGCTGCCCAGAAAGACAAAGGTAAAGCTCCCTGTTGGAAGGTGTAGCTGACACAGGAGAGGTAGAGTAGCTTTCCACTGTGAAGACCTTCCCTGTGAACAGTGTTGGACAAGTTGCATCACTGCCTGTCTGTCTGACAGGAAAAGACATTTTCACAATATACAACCCAGCTGATTGTGCAGGCGCTGGTCATGTCCCGACTTGATTACTGCAATACCCTGTTGACGAGGTTACCAGCATGCACAATCAAACCCCTCCACATGAACAAAATGCAGCAGCATGTTTTACTTTTATTCAGCCAAAAAGGACACACGTCACATTACACTTCAGATTCTTGTAGCCGCCCGGTGACTCTTGCCTACAGAGTGGTCAACACAACTGCACCTGTCTACCCCCCCTCCTTTATTCAGGTCTACATTCTCTCCCGTCCACTGCGCTCTGCCAACAAACAGTGTCTGGTGGTCCCATCACAGAACAAAAGATCAACTGCAAAGCTTTTCAGCTCAGTGGTCCCACGATGGTGGAATGAGCTGCTGAACTCTGCATGGTCACAGCCAATATTCAAAAAACTGCTGAAAACAGAACTTTTCTATAACTTTCCAATCATTTAAATACATTACAAAAAAATGCACTTACATAAAATTAATAGCGCTTACACACTTCTTCTGATTTATAGATTTATAGATTTTTGCTGCCTTGTACATCACTCGTTAGTGACTGATGATAAAAGCATCTGCTAAATTACTAAATGTAAATTTTTTACTTTGTACTGTATCAACCTTTTATCAACTGCTGATCCAGGAGGCAAGAGGCATATTTGAGTGTCCAGATGTCAACTGCCACCCAATGTTTCCTGATAATTATGGTCCTATACAACTGTAACATGTTTTTGTGCAGAATGTGCTCAACATTATATCTCACATATCCCTAGCATGTTGATACTGAACATATGAATAAAATTTTGAGTTTGAATGTTCCCCCGTGTCTGTGTGGGTTCTTTCTGGGTACTCCATCTTCTTTTAACAAAGACATGCAGTTAGGTTAAAGGTGACTCTAAATTGTCCTTAGGTGTAAATATGAGAGTGATTGTCTGTCTCTGCATGTCTGCATGTCCCTGCAATAGAATGGTGACCTGTCCAGGGTGTACCTGCCTCTTGCCCAGTGGCAGCTGGGATTGGCTCCAGTAAACCCCTGACCCTTATGAGGAAAAGAAGTCTTCACTATACCTGCATAGACAAAATGATGCAAACATTGGGCAGAATTTTAGGAAAAACATTTCCCTAGTTCCTTTTAGGTATAATAATTTTGTCTTCAATAGTAGCTCATAAAGGTCATAACGGCAGCAGCTGTTAAAGCAGTCAGCAGTCAGTGCCAGCTAAAAGTGAGAAGCTAACGAAGGTTTGTGTCTGTAACTTCATTTTGCCAGTTTGACTTGCAGCTGTGTGCAGAAATACATCAAACACTCACATTCTCACTGACATGCTAGTAAAATGCTGCACTGGTTCACTGAACACTTGCAAGCTGAGGTGGACAAAACACTGTTAATACTCTCATTACACCTTTGCAATGTCTCCATAACTCAATGTGCAATGTTTTTAATGTGCAATAATTATTACATAAACTGGGATTTACAATGTGCATTTTCAGCACCTCTAGTAATATCCATACACTGTACATACTCACACTGTTTTTAACCATATTTGTCAAGTATTTTAGTCTATTTAGCTTGTACTGTGCCAGTATAGTCTTTAGTCAGTAATTAATGCTCTTTGGTTAGATTGCTCTTCTCATATTCAACCGTACTTCAGCTTTTGTAACAATGCAATTTCCTTATTGTGGGACTAATAAAGGTTTTCTTATATTATCTTATCTTATCTTACGATACAATAAAGAAAGGACAGGTTTGTGATTGTCTCTATTTTAGCTGACAGTAATGGAAATGTGGCTGACTGCTTGGGACATCTTTACCTCCAAGTGTGTTAGAGCAGCCCATATTACACAGCACACAGAGAAAATGCTAAAGTGGATAAATTCTAAAATGATCTGCTTAATTACTTCCTAAGTTTCACTTACTGTACTCCACTGTTAAGCCTTAAACCTCAGTTAAACCTTTTCCATAGCAGCTTTAATTGGTAGAGGTAATCCACTGGACCACAGATAAAGGTCACTTTTCATCTGCAGTACAGTTGGCCTGTGAACACAGCTCTGAAATGTCTTCTGTAGCTTTGGAGAACAATTCCAAAGTCTGAGAAAACAACCCTGATAATGCCAGTTTCTAACAAATGGCCTGCATTACAAACTGGGGATGTGGAGTTTCAAAGGTGTAGGTGTTTCTTGTTGTTATGTTTCTTTGTCTTGTGTTCAATTTAATGTGTTATCTCTAGGATTACGTATATGCTGAAACTAATGAGCACTGTTACTTCTCTCTTGTTTAGTTTGCTATTAGGTAAGGTCTGCAGCTGCTGGAAGTGACTGACAGTGCCTCGCTGTTCTGTTTCCTAGCAACCACCTCATCTACTTGTACAGACTGCTCAATATTATACAGATGGATAACACCTCACAAATTCTGTACAAGTCCACAAAGTAATTAGGGACTAGCATCACTTTCTGGAGAGCACTTTTATTTTTGTGTCCGCCATTGTTTCATAAATTGGCTCCTGATAATGTTTGTCAAAGTTTGTTTTGCATCTGTTTGTTCTTATTTTGCATCTGTTTCAGTGACAGGTGAAGCCCCTGACCCCTTGGGTCCTGGATCCTGGGTTTGATTTGATCAGGGTCTTTCTGTGTAGAGTTTGCATGGGTTCTACGCTCGCGTATGGGTAGGGCCACATTTTTCTGTCAGAACCTGTCATGTCACATTTCATATCTAAACCCAGCCCAAAGATGATTGTACGTTTTCCTCCAAAAGCAACATAGTCACTTCAACATTTTAGTTTTATTATTGTAGCCCTTGAGTTATGTAGTCTGTGTTTTAGTTCAAAATACTTTCAGGTAAAAATTTAAGCTAGGAGTGCAATTCCACCTGTGTAACCTAAACGTTGACCTACATGACCTTTGTGCATCCTAGAGACTGCTCCCAGATAAGTGAACTCTCAGAAATTCATCCATTTAACTCATAATTTTAGGCTAAAAGACTTCAAGTCAGAACAACTACTGTTTCTACATTCTGACAGTAAAATCTAGAAATTTTAAGTTGAATTAGTTTGAAAATATCAAATTTAGATATTTATGTTGAGTTAATTAAAAAGTATTGGCTGATTTCACAAAATTCCTGAATAAGAATTTACAGTGTACTGGAACCTAAAGATAAGTTCTGAATCCAGCCCAGGCCCCGGATGACAGAACAAATTCAATTTCGCTAGACAATGGTGGTCAGTATGAAACTTACGGTCAGTACAGATGGTCAGTACAGCGCACAGGTTGTCAGAGTTTTAAGGTCAGTCTAATATACCCCATAGATTCAATCATGCACCTGAATAGAACGACTCTGCAGTGACACCTGCCTCACCCTGCTCTAATAATGCTAATACACCTACAGCTCTTCAAATGCTGAGATATTCAGTGAATCGGTATAACTGAAGCGCAGAATGAAGTAGGACAATTCAAACAATAGTAAATATGAGCACAAAACATCATCTGTTACCTGCTTAAAGTGCACAACCCTCCCACAGCACATACTGGCCTGTCATATAAATCATAAAATCACAAAAATGAACTTGGCTGTCATAGATTCAGGAGTCGTGTTTGTTATTTTTACTTCATTTCACCCCTGAAGGGTCAATCTCTGTGGTACAGCAGTCAATTTCGAATTTAATATTATCTCTATAAGCCATGGCTGTGGCTCCTGGAGGTCTGGATATTTTTATACACCTCAACAATGACTTTCTCCTCATCCAGTGTGACAGCTACAAGACCACAGAAGAAGACTGAAAAAAGGAGTTAAGGTGCTGTGGTTGAAATGTGACAAGAAGGGAGCCAAGTCTAAAATATATATATATATAGTACTTTTCACTGAAACAGGACAGAACTCAAAACATAGGCCTTGAATTTAATTGTATTAATTAAACTGATGTAATTGCCTTTTTTTTTTGTTTTGACCAAAATAATAAATTTTTGCACAATTTGAAAACGTTAATACAATTGTTTATAGTCAATGCTTTATTTTTTTTGACTGAAGGCAACACTATTACCAGGAACATCAGAAGTAAATTTCATACAATGACAACACATTATAGGTGATGAGATAATTCAGTGTAGATTTAAGTGAAACTCTTGCTTGCTGTATGAAAGTCTAACATGCCCTTACTGTTTGTTTTGATACATAAAGGTCACAGTCCTGCCTTAACTAATACATAAATTGGATGTCACATAATGCCTGGCCTGGGACTGAAAGGCTAAAGCCCACTATCCCATTGAAGTGGTCCATAGTTCAATATTCACTACCATTCATATTACAAATGTGTTAGTTCACACATACAACAGCAACATTCTGATGATTGTGTTAAACCAAGGGGACTACTACCATCCCTGATGGTGCTATTACAGAAAGAGTCAGAGTTCAAAGCTGACACATTTCATCCACTGGGAAACAGAGCTGTCATGATCGAGACAAGTGAACACACAATGACAAATGTCAAAACAACATTGGGAACTAAAATGGGCCTGGGTGTTTTTGTGTATGTTATGTGCTGCCCCAGTGTGTAACCAATGTTAAAGGTCAAACTCTGCTCACTTGGGGTACAACTGCAAAGTAAGTTGTATAAAGCCTTGGTGGCTCAAGAGGGAGCTATAAAAGCTGATAAACTGCCCCAAGTAAGCCAATCAAGTTCAGGTGGGTTGGGAGACTACAGAACTGAAACAGAAACAGCCGCAGGTGTGGAGTTTACCAGTGAGCTTAGCAAACCCATTCCATTTCTGCTCCGGGCTACTAGCTTCAAATATAATAACACATCCAAATTTCTGACACCAGTTTCACTGTAGATAATCTAGGCATGAGATTTTGAAAGAATGTGTGTAATAAAAAAAAAGATATTACTGCTGCTCTGATTTTAACCCTATTTTCTGTCCAAACGTCCATCTGGAGACTGACTGTGCAATAGCATTAGACAGTGTCAGTAACTGTAAATGAGTGCACTCCAAAACCCAGCTGCCACAGTGCTGATTAGTCTCAGACAGGTGTGGTTTCTGCTCCATTTATGTGAATTCAGCACATGTAATGGCGGAGGGAGACTAACATGATCATAATTATTATTTATGTCATCATTTTTGTCACCACTATCCATTGCACTACATTCCATCCCTGACAATTATTCACCTGTTTCATCTATCTTTAGATTTTCTTTGTTCTTGAGTATTTGTGTTATTTTCTACCCGTGTTAGTGTGATTCTTTTCTCATAGTGCTTCTTTCTTGCCTTTCAGACAGCAGCTCTAACATGTAAACCAATTTCCCTTTGGGATTAAAAAAGTTTTTTGAATCTTGATCAGTTCATGCAGATCAGCATCTTATCAGCCACTTCTGTCATCTGTACTCTTTTTAACAGCTTTTGCCGTTATGTAACAAGGAGCAAACTAAAGTACAGCTAATGAAAGCTCTTTCATTGTGTGAGGGCTCAGGGACAATTACAGGGTATAGAACTTTGGATTCCACAGCACTACACTATATGTCCACGAAACACAGCAGGTTGGTCTTCATATCACAGTGTGAGAGAAAGTTGTGTTTTTCAATGTATCACTATTATTGTGGACACACTTACTGCTGCTCACAGCTCAGAGTCCCCCATGGGAGAATGACTGCAAGCCACCCACACACAGCATAAGTTGTTTCCCTTTCTCTAACTGGAGCACCAGGTATGCAAAAACCAGAGCTGTTACAGAATCACATCTCTCAGACAATAGAACTGCTAGGAATATTTTGTTCATAAAACAAGGGAAATATTGGCATAAACCTTGTGTATTGCAAAGTAGCATACTGCTATAGGCTGGGCTTTTCTGTCTCCTAAAGTGGATCTATTTACAAACAATAGGAGTGTATATACAGCAGTGTGCCTACTGGAGAACTTCTGCATGTGAGGCTTGAGCAGTGACAAAGGAGCCTTTGGCAATAAAGTAAGATCTGTAAGCTCTGGAATGTTTGAATGAGATGTTAATAGCGACCATGTTGCCATGGAGTCTTAAGGTCAGAATAGTAACAGGTGCTTCTTTGCCTCACAAATGTGTTGCTATGGAGGCTGCTAGTTCACATGCAGACAAGAATATGTCACACGTCACAATCTGATGCAGAGGATGACTTTGAGAATCCTACTTCAAACGCTTTATGTTTCTTATTCACACGGCAGCGATCTTTGATTCATGTCATATTTGGGGAACATGACATTAAAAAACTGTGAGGCAGACAGAAGCAGGGAGAGAAATGATCCTTCATTATCATAAATAATGATCTGCAGACACTTACTGTTGGTGTCTGATCTTCATACATCCTAACTCATTCAGTATGTAACTGTGGCTACATTTCACTGTTTGTAGCACACTTCCAGAAAAAGCATGATTCTAGTATTGATCATATCTTGACACCCACTGGTATTATTGTCCGCCTCAGGATGAACTGTAATCACTTTAGTGCAGAAAAAGCTACATTAAGATGACAAGTTGAACATGATTTACACCATTAATTTACCACTTTGCTAACAGATTCACTATGCCTAAGCACAGCTTCATAGTTTTGCCAATACAGACTAATATTACTGCTACAATATTCACATTACTACATTTTCACGTAAATGTTTTTCACCCCGTTAACAGCTACAATGCCTATAAGCAGTACAACAAATCTGAACTGTAAGTCATTCAAGGAAATAATTTTAAGTGAAGACAGATACAGAGCATACAGTAAGGGTTTGATTGTTTTCTATTTCTGCATAAATATGAAATAAAAACACTTTTTCACACACGTTATAAAACTAAATGAAGGGAACCCAGTTTTGTATGTTGATTGTGGAAAATTATCCATTCTGTGTGTGGCAAAGACTAGTGCAACTTAAAGTTTTCATTCTTCCTTACAGAACAGCGTCACCCCAGGTAAGTTGGTTGGCTTCCAAACATGAACCGCCTGTTTCAGGACTTGGCCATTCCAAAACATTACATTTGTTTTAACCATTCTTCCATATACTCTTTTGCTGCATAATCCACTTTATGTTAAGCTTCAGTTTACGGATGGATGCCTTCATATTTTTCTGCAGAATTTGCTCAGCAGGCCATCCTGGTCCAGAGTAGGGCTGCACAATTTAGCAAAAAAGTAATTTTGCGATTACTGTGGACAATAATGAGATATAGCTAACACTATAATGAGACTGGCTTGGTTTCAAGTAAAATACACATTTTACTGATATTATCGATAGAATGAATCCAGACTTTAAAAGATTTTACTTTAACTCCAGTTGTATCTGCTCATTCATGCTTCATTTTGCTGCTGCTCTCACACACTGAACACAGACAACCATGAGAGAAAATATTCACAGAAAAATTTTAGCAGCTCACATCAAGTAATGTAGTTAACGCCTGACCAAAAGTTGCTGTTTTATGTTTACTTTTAAAAAAGTCACAAAACTTTGGACACGTGAGCTAATTGTCAACATTGGACAAGGTCATGTGACCACGGGCTCCACTCTTTAAACAGAGACTGACTGATCAGCGCAGATAAAGAGCGAACAGCACAGAAACACAGCAGTTTGCTCACATACATAATTATTTAATTAAATCACAGGTTATGTAATTGCACAGGCCAACGTCGAAAGGATGAGATTATTCTTACTTTATTAGGATTATTAATAGCAATAGCCAGAAGGCTGGTCCAAATTATGATACTGCCACCACCATGTTTCACAGATGGGTTTGATCATCAGCTGTTGAAAGTCTTCAGAAACTTTATGTGATTTGTTACACACAGACCGGACCCCCCAGACAACACATCTGATTATAGTCTCATAGGCTGACACATATGGCTCTAATTTCCCCTTCAAATGTGTTGATGATCCCAGAGATTCACATACTTTGCCACATACAAATATGTATAATGGGATCATTTTCCAGAATAAACAAAATAATTAGTGCATTATTACCTTTATTTAGTTTTAGGACATAAAAATATGATCACATTTTATGTAATATTTGTATGGAGAAAATTCCAAAGGGTTCTTTAAAGCACCACTGTATGTGGTTATTGAAAGAGAATGAGTGTTTATGTGTGTGTGTGTGTGTAAAGGAGTGTCCTTTGGGAGAATGTGTTCTCCAACACTAATACCTCTCCTTGCCCTTGTTGTTAGAATCGGGACAGTGTGTTTCCATGGTGACAGGCCCATAATGGTTGCCATGGCAATAAGAGAGAGAGGCAGCGATGCAGCAGTGGTTGTCAAGGAGACCAAAAGAATGAGGGAGCAGAACCAGAGCAGACTGTGAACAAATAAAAATGAGACAGAAATGGAAAGACAGAGGTGAGATGAGAGGGGCTGGATAGATGACAAGTTAAAGGAGGGATGAAAGAAGAATGGATGGTAAAGAAAGGACAGGGAAGCAGAGAGGGAGGAAACATAATAAAATAGAAGAAAATGACTTAAAATAAGCCTAGAGCTCTGACACATCAACATGTAAGTCAATCTGCAAATAAATCCTGGTCCCCTTCATGAGACCTAATTCTGTCACTCTACTGTCCTTGCTGTTTTTAGTGTTCACCTCCAGGAAGGGTGCTGCTGACCAACCATACTGGTAGGGAGGATAGAGGGCATCTTGATGAATGCTTTGGAGTGACTGGCTGTCACACACATGAAGCTGACTTCTTATACATTATCACTCCACTGTCCGAAAGCATCGATTGACTTCCAAACACAGTCCAGATGGCCCAGACAGCCTTGCTGGAGGCAGCATAACCACAGGGTCAAAACACAGGAGGTTGACGCTTCCTCCGGCCCTCCCTCAGGTCTTGTCGTACAACAGAGAGGGGCCACTTGAATGACCTTGCTGTCTGTTGGCCCGGTTAC
Organism: Helostoma temminkii; assembly: GCA_900302695.1. Classification (NCBI taxonomy): domain Eukaryota; kingdom Metazoa; phylum Chordata; class Actinopteri; order Anabantiformes; family Helostomatidae; genus Helostoma; species Helostoma temminkii. The sequence goes on along the minus strand of OMLM01020077.1, from coordinate 55,634 downwards.
AAAATCTACTTTGTGGCACCCAGCCAGTGATGTATCAGTGCTCGCAGTTTTCCAGTGACAGCGAACGACAGTGACGTCAAACAGTACCGGGGGACATTACAGCTTGGCTCATGTCTTCACAGTTGAGATGTCGACACACCCTTGAGAATCAGCAGCTTAGTTCTCAGAGAAGAGAGCAAAACCACCTATCTTTAGCTTGTTTCCAATCACTGAAAGTTGGTTTTCTACCAGACTGACATGAAAGTTTCAGCTATGCAGGGCTTAAAAAATCTTAACACACTGTTGAGTAGTAAATGATAGGTAGTATTTAAAATATACAAATATACAATGTTATGTTAATGTTATGTACTACAAAGACATTTGAAAAGTAATTGTCTTTTAGACCATTATGAGATGAAGTGGTAATGCCAAATTATTTGCAGAGAATCCAGTGAATACTGTGAAACAAGAGGGCCTAAAGCAATGAGGAAAGCACAGTGCTGTCAGTGTTTCACATCTTTACAGTCTTTCAAATCACTGTTGAGGATTTTTGGCCCACTCTTCCTTGCAGATTGGTTTAATTCACATTGGAGTGTTATTGACTATGAACGGCCTGTTTAAGGTCATGCGGCATCTCAATCGGATTTAAGTCTGGACTTTGACTAGGCCAATCCGCCAATTATGGCAAGTCGTCCAGACTGCAACGGGATGCTCACCTTCCAAAAAATTTGTCTCACAGAACATTTGCCAAGAAGTGTAACATTAAAATTTGTTTGATGATCTAAAGGTGGAAAATACATTTTCACAGCACTGTGTAATAATATATATATACATTAAATTCCTATTTAAATTTGGTTATTGGGGCAGACAAGACATGAATATGTCACTGTATTTAAACTTTATTGTCTATATGTATGTATTTTTTTTTTGATATATTTACTGTCTTGACAATAATATTTAAGTAAATGTCCAAGTCTGAGGGATGTGTAACATACCTGATGTCTTATCTTTATGCAGAAAATGACTATATTTACTATAACTATTGAGAAGAAGCTGCTGTTTCTTTGCATTGTTCTGGACACCTGCTCCAGGTAAGCTGCTACGTGTGTGTGTGTTTTAGGTGAGGATCATTATATAACTACTGTTTTCAGAAAACCTTCTCTTTTCCCGTTTTAATCATCATCAAGTAATGCTTTCAGTCTCTATTTGAGTTTAGACACTTAATGCATCCTGCAGATGTTATGCTGTTTAACCAGTGCCAAGACTTTGAATGTAATCCACTGCTGCACAACTCCTGTATTTCATTGGCAGTAGCTTAACTACAAGCCAAAATGTAGAAATGATTGATTGCTAGAAGAAAGGCTGTGGGAATGAATTCATCAAAACAACATGTAAACATGGATAAAAGATTGATTTTGTATTAAATGTAAAGAAGAATTATCGCCTCACCGTTGTATGCCTCTGTTGTAGTTTACATACGTCTGTCCAGACTCCAGAAGAGAATTGTTTATAAATATAAAGTTTATAAATTAATTCAAGTGGATGTTTGAAAAAGTTCCCTCATGGCTTTTTCTAAATTCACAGAATGGCAGGGTAGACCGGATTGGCATATAGTTACAGCCAGCTTGACCACCAACATCTAATCAGTTCATCCTTGACTGTGAACATGTGGTCATATGTGCTAAATTTGAAGATATTTCCTCAATGTGTGCTTATGAGATATTGCATTTGAAGAATGAGAGGGACAGCAGGACAGATGAGAAGATGGTGTTCAAAATACGTATAAAAACTGAAATGTACGAACAATGGCTTGTTCTCTGAAGTATTTTCCAGAATTACAAAATGATGTTATTAGTATTACACTATAGGTTCATGGTGTTCTTAAAAAACTTCCAAACACTAATTCTTCTTTTTAGAAATAACAACTTAGAACAAGCAGTCCATGTTTAGAATATTTTCCCCACCTCAATTTAATCAATAACTTTGGGATGAGGAAATATCCAGTCAGCTTCAAGTGAGCCATAATTCCTGACAAACAGTAGGAAAAACAAATAAGCAAACAGAACAAAACACAGAAGGTTAATCCATGTTCACCATCCCCCTATACTACGAACCATTACATCACTCTGTTTCATGGGCTTCGGTGATAGATCTGAAATCTGCATCCCATCAGTACTTAGGGGGGAAGAACTGACACACACACACACACACACACACACACACACACACACACACACACACACAGTCTTGTGTGTACTGATTAGGGAACACAATTTCATTCCTCAAAGTCAAGGTCATTGTGCCCAATCCCATTATATTACCACCCAGATAGCTTCCTCCTGTTGTGTTTAGACTGTCGACTAACATCTTGTATTTATTGCATTGCTGTGGCTTTGAACTTCTTCTAATGTTTAATTAGTAAATGGAATGAAATTGTCGCTCCATTGCACATCAGCCTATCGCAGTACTATGCAGCAGCTCTGTTCGCTGCTGAATCACTTGGATGTCTAGTGAGCTGTGAAAAGTTAGCAGGAGCGTTGCTGTTTCCCACATGCTAAATAAAACCTGACTGACTGATTGATGAACAGTCGCAGCCAACCTTGTATGCAGAGAGTAGGAGGGAGAGAGAAAAGAGGGCAATGCAGGAGCAAGGAGAGAGAAATTACAGGAAGGGAGGATGTGGCTGCAGAGGTCGTAGAAAACAGGAGATTAGAAGGTAGAAGGAGAGCAGCAGACAGTGATAAAGAGAAAAATAAAAGAGCTAAGAAAGATGAATGTTCCTCACCTATCCACTTGTCATTCCCATACCAGGACAGATTGCCTTTAGTGCTGTCGTAGTATCCAATCTTCTTATAGCTTCCTCCTGTGTGTGAGAGAGAGACAGAGACAGAGGGTCACACTCAACTCTAATGTCTTTAATCAAAGCTGCACCAGAGCCCTATTCTTCATACATGGATTAACAGATTAACAAGATAATGTTGTTGGTGATTTGACATAACCCATGTTCTGTTGGTTTATCCTTAATCATGCTGAGTTTTTTTTTTTGCTGACAACATATCCAAAATCTCAAACCTGCTCAGGAACAGGTTTATTCACAAGGATGTCTTTGTGACAGTCTGTATCAAACATTCAAACGGGTCCCCCTGAGGACCAAGAATGAAAGTTTTTGCAATGCCAGTAGATCTTCTGGATGATTAAATGTCCACATGATTAAATCCATTTTTTCTAATCCACTTCTTAAGTAATGTTAATGACTAGTTACCTTCCAGTTTAATATCCTGGATTATAACATCCAGCATTACTCATTTGATCTTGGATCAGTTAAGGAACATAAGAACAGGGTTCCTGTAGAGGTAGCTAACCAGCTAACCAGCTCAATATTTAAAACTGTCAAGTAGATAGAATTAAATATTCATAATGGAAAAACTTAGAGAACTTTGTTTTAAATAGAAGTGGAACAAGGGTTCCAGGTTGTCACAATTAAAGACCCAAGGTGAATGTTTGCTGTCCTGGCTAAATTGTCTACCTCACAGGGTCAGGTCAGTATGCTACTAGTCACCACACAAAGAACAGCTATCCACTAACAATATTTATATTCATTTTCCGTTTCTAGATGAGTCCAAACTTTTGACAGGTACAATAGTGTAAGTAAGTTGAATATCTCAAAACCTTTATCTTTTAAAGGCATTTCTTCAATGATTCCTGTCCTGATTTGATTGGTTTCTCATTATTTTTATATTTTCACTTTCATTTAATCATGTATTCATATGCTTCACCCTGATTTTTAATAAATGCTTCAGAAATAAAGATTGTATTATCTAAAGGTCCATCTCTTGTTGAATTATAAAAATCTGAGACAAAAAAAGGAAAAAAATATATATATATTTTGTTTGGAGATCCAGAAGGATCCCTGCAAACCTGTTTTAAGAAAAAAAAATATACTCATGTGAGAAACTGGCCTGTCATCGTCATCATCAGCTGTAGTACAGTCCTGTGGTTTCCTCTAATAACACTTTAATATCACAGTGCAGCAGCACAGGGAGGTACAACCCAGGGGCATCAAACCACCACCCACCGTACTCTACTAATTGTCAAATAATCATCAGCCATAATTCCTTAATATATTTTCCAACAAAGGCTGAAGCTGCAGCTGCTGTCCCTTAACAACTCTCATCATGTCTGCCCACTGATGCAGTGGCTGAGAAATCATCATAATAACCCTGACAGGTTTTTTCTGATATGAAAAGTTCACATTCATGCTACTGGCAAGGCATGCTCTATACACAGTCTTAACAACTATTGATATGTATTGCTATGGATTTTTGTGAAGACAATTTCTTAGGATTAATTTTCCAAGTTAAGACTAGATCTTAGTAAAGATAAACAATATCCACAAGAATCTGAGCCCTAATATCTGATCCATTAAGGTGAAAAGTTGTTAGGAGGACGGAGGAAGACTTTAAAAGGCTTAAGAGTTTCTGCCACAAAATGGCAGAAAGAAGCGGAAGAAATCTTCTCCAAACACTGAATAACAATAAGACAATGTACAGTAGATCATGTAGAGATCAAGTTTGTAGTCAATCTCGTTAGATGTGCTCACATCTCCAACCCAACGCAGCAGCACTGTAACGTCAGTGATCACAGGTAAAACAGTGTAGCAATGATAAATTGTGATAAACAAACTATTACAACTTCATATTGTGACAGGAAATTCACACGTCACATGGTGGGCTTTTTGGTATAATTGATAGGACACATAATCACACAGAAAATAAAGATGATTTTGTCAAGAGAAAGAGGCTGACAGCACCAACATTCAAATTGTTTCCAGTGCAGACTTCATATTAACCATCACTGCTACTAAAACAGACTGGCCAATAATTAGTTTAGCTTATGAAATATTTATGACATCAAATTGTGTTATAACAAAAACCATTGTGACAAGTGTACATATAAAGAAAGAGTCAGGAAACAAAAACATCTGCCCTGTAAGAAAGCTACATAATTCAGCTTTACTGTCATTTATACTGCTGCAGGAACTGCTGTCATAATGCTTAACTAAAACTAACATTGATCTTAGCAACACTCACCATATTCCACATAAACCTCAGTCCACACACAATGTGCAGTAACTGTAACCATGTTCACTAAACTAGTGACTGAACTACTAGCACATTCAAATGACAAACAAGAACTTACACTCATAGCACAAATTGCAAAGTTCAAGCAACCATTAACTCGAGACACTACAATACACAGAACATTTTGATCAGTCAGTCACAGCTTTAATATTGTGTGTCCATACCAATAGGGTCAACCACACCTCCTCACTCAGATAAAAGTTTTTGTCTTTTACTTACTCAGAGTTGTTCTGGGCAGTTTGCTGAATCATTCTCTCTACAAGAGACTACGACTCATTTTATAGGTTGAGTACAGCCCCTGAGAAATAATAAGCTAGTAACTACTGTTACTGACATTAGTACATGAACACAAGACACTGCAACAGCATATATGTCCATGTCACCTTCCTCAGTAGAGGAAGCTAGCAGTATGGTTTACAAATTATGTGGTTAAATAAGAAGAAATACTCCCTAAATGAGCCTTAATAAGACAAAGGTGAAAGAACACTCTCCACATCAGCAAGTAGTGACACACTCTTCTTGGTCTTTATAATGTTTACTGCAGCTAAGTGCTGCTCAAACTATCATGGAGACTGGAGACACACCAGGTCTGTAATTATATAACTACTGACAGTTTAAATTTGGCCTTAAAATAAAAATAAAAGTCCTTCACCTGTGATGAGGTACTTGTTGTTTCTTGTTTATTATCCCTTAGAGAATTATTTTTGTATCTATAGAAAACATTCATTAACAAAAAACAGACACTACAATTACAAACTGACAACCAACAACACAACACTTCTGTAACAGCCTTTTGTTTTGTGGTTTTATAGTGTTAAACACAGATGACCAGTGTATGAATATGGCACACTGCTTTGGTTGATCAAGATGACAATAGATTAGAGATACAAGCAGAATAGCAGCAGATGTCTGTGAAGCTGGTTAATGACTGCAGTACAGAAACAGAGAGAACACATGCCCATGTTTTGAAAGCTGGAAAGTGTCTACAGAAAAAGGACAAAGGTTGGTTCTCAGCTAAAGCTGACCACTCACACTTCATACCGTGTCCACACAGCCCCTGCCAATACGCCATAATGCCATAATGTCCTTTTGAGTTTTATTGTATCATTGGCTACAGTAGGATCCCGTGTGTGGCTGCAGATTCTCTACCCCCACACACACATACTGACACAGAAGCAGCACATGACACAGAAGCAGCATCCTTTAGAGGAAACCCTTCTTTTCAAAGCCAATTACAATTACTACAACTACTATTATACTGGACCTTCAGATTATTCAGAAGACAATAACAAAGCTGATAAATGGCTTGGACAAGTATTTTATTTCCATATCTATCTTTTCCCTTAGCATAGATAAATACTGGCCATGGATAGAAGAGTTTCAATTACCATCAAGCAAACTGCAGCTCATCACTGACCCTCCCCTTGTGGGCTGACAGGGGCCAGCATCAACAAAGACAACTAGCAAAACATGCTTAATTTTTAATCAGTCCCAAGAACACAGAGAGAGCTTCGAACAGTCATGGATCTCACAGTCATGGTGTTGTCAAAGAATCACAAAGCACAGACAGACAAAACAGGGTAACACAGGCTCAGTGATCAAAAGGCAGCCAGCCAACCAGAGCCTCGTGCCTCTACAGATAAGACACTACCATCACCATGTGCTCACTGAGCCAACTCTATCCTAATCTGTGGGGATGGGAATGTGACCATTGCCACACGAGACCCAGGTCTGTAGGGAAGTACAGAGTAATAACTTGATTATTGTAGAGAAGCTGTTTCCCAGGGGCTGTGGATCACTGCTGAACAACCATGTGTAGAGCTGCAGCAGCAAACAGCATCAAAGTGACAGAAAGGAAGTGTCAGGTTATGATTGGATGATACAAGCTACAAAGCAGTGAATGACTTGATGATTCTACGGACTATAAACAGATGATACTAAATTTGCCAAAAATGCAGGACCATGCTTCATTTATTTTTACAATCAAATTCTCTACAACACCGTGTTTTCACGGCAAATAAAACTCTGCACAAAAAGCAGATGTACGCAACCACCCACCACTCTGACCTCCCCCTCAGTTTAGTTATGATTTACAGCACAAGAGAGCTGAGTGTAAACATTAAAATTGTTACAGTGTATGTAAGTAAAGTTCTTTGATTTGAAACAATACTGATGCCAGGCATTGGCAGCGAGGATGCCACAGTATTCAGCTTTCATAAAACCTAATTTAGAAGAGGTGTGCAAATGGCTTTACTGAAATTCTTGTGCTTTCAATAAAATATGAAAAGAACTATTAACTTTTTATGCAGACATTTTTCAATAGGTCTTGTAGCACATGAACAAAAGGACAGTCTTCCTTTGCCATAGATGGATATTAAATATATCAGTCACATGCTTATGAATACATGTAGATTGCACAGAGTTTGTGTTTGAAAATGGAACAAAGCCAGTGTGATACACAGTCTGCATACATAAATATATTAACATGGATATATTTTATATTTACTGTACAGTTTGATGGAAAGGGCATTGCATGAACTTAGCTTATTATTAACATCAGTTCCATCTCAGAAGGGAGGTGTGTTGCTGCATACCTTGAAGCTGTTCGATAAGAGTCCAGGCCATTCGAGAACCTTGAGCATCAAATACAACATGACCCTGAAAGAAAAAGGCAGAATCTGAATATTTTATTATCCCTCCCATTCTTCATGCAGTCCCCATATCTCACTCTGTCATATTATTATCACCACTCTAAACCCTTTTGTCTTTCTACACCTCCTCCCCCTTCTTGCACTTACTGAAACTCCTTCGAAGGAGCTGGTGTTCATAGCTCTGTAGATCTCAGAGGTTATATCTCGGTTGTTGTAGTTAAAGTCTTCTAGCCGATGACCCTTGGCCTTTAGGGGACCCACGGTCTTGTTGAGGGCCAAGGCTAGAGCCCAGACGGCATCATAGGCTAGTGGTGCCTCCTGGAAACCTCCCGTCTCCTCTGGATTTTTCCCCCCAAGTTTAGACATCAGCTGAGCTAAAAACTCCTGAGAGGTCTGAGGACAAGAAAACATAATAAGAGGTGGGTATTAGTCATATCAGGGACCATTAAATTAAAACTTATTGCAGCTTGTACATCTTGCATCAGTTTTATTAATTCCGATAATACTGTAGACACCAAAGGAACTACTGAATTCTCATGGCACAGCAACATCACTAGAAACAGATTCAAAGTGTTGTGTCAACGACGAGCAGTCAGATGATTGAACAGGTTGTAAACAAAGAAAGCACACTCTAATAATAGAAAATCCCTCATTGCTCAGGAAAATATTAAGTGCACAACTAGGGCAGGTAAGGTAGGAAGCGTTTCTGTAATCTGTGATGCTTGTTTAAAACAAACAATACTTTAGCTAACTTGGTAAGTTTGACAAATGTGGAGGTTTGTCTGTCCGATCATCCATTAGTCATCTAGTGCCACTCACCTCCTAGGAAGCATACTGCTTTAGGCACAAAAGTTATTTGCCAGCATTTTTACTCCTAAATCAACACCACAGAGCTTTTTAGCTCACTCACATCCACAGTCTAACCATGCTGCATTTCAGAACACCTGAACACACTGAAAAGCCAAGGTTCTGCCAAATCTAGCATCTATTTGCCTTAATACTGAGTCAAGCGTGTTTTTAAGAATCTCCGGCTCAATCCAACTAGTTCCTTTTCCCTTAGTCTTTGCTTAGCTTGTCTCCCAAATTTATCTAAAGGCTAGGATGATTAAAAACATGATCACTTTTGTGACACAGCAGCTTTGGGCTGCTGAAGGGCTCTCTCCCGGACAGGACGTCAGGAGCCATCCATTTTTCCTCTGTATTACCTCTTAAATCAATCACACCCTGGAGCATTTTTTTTCTATACTCCAAAAGCTGCCTAGTGCTCCCATGATGCATTTGCCTATTTGCACTGAACCTTCATTATGGGTTCATAAGTTGTTCAAGCTAATTACAGTAATTACTAAATTAGAGGTGTTAAACAATTGGGCTGACTCTCATGGTAACAAAAGGATTTGAGATGATGCTGTGTAAAGATGCATGATGACTGTTGTAACTGTCCTCAACACATGTTGATTAATTTGGTTGTTATCACTATTTATATAATCTAATTAAGAGACACGTCAAGCCTTAGTTCAGAGAGAGTGAAAATGAGTCCTAGTGGTATTAGCCCTTGCAGCCCTTGAAGTCATCCTCATCTTTCCTGGTATGAAAAGGATCTGTATGGGCAGAAGTAACATAGGACAAACCTTTATTTAGTACGAGCTGTACACAGTCTACTAGAGTATGTTCAGTGAATAGAAGATTAGGAACTGATTCTGCCTCTTGGTAAAGTGCTAGCTCTTTGAATTTGCCTTTGGACCCTCGTCTGCCACATCTCGTCTTCTTAACCAGGTGCTGAATTGATGTGGGCACCAGGGAGAACGAATCCTGGTCCTGAACCACCTCCTCTGAAAGATCCTGGCCACATTCAGAGAAATAGTCAGATGTACTAAAGCACAAAGTGCCAGAGGGCTAATCACTGAATCAGATCTGTTTTCTTGGCTGGCTGATATATGGTTGATGAAGCCTCCACTGGTAGGCTTTGTTGTCCCTATAGCTAGTGATCCCTTCTGAATTTGCTGCTCTTTATTTTGTTTGGTGTCTCTACATTCCAGGGTAATCCTCTTTTTCATATTTCATGGTCTTAAATGTGTCATCATCCTGTGGGCTGCACCTGGTCTCGGCTTTCATCTGGGTTTCTGAAAGTTCAGAGTGAGTGTATTAAATAGCAGCATGAGATTTAAAGAACCTATGTTCAGAATTTTACACCATTCTGTGCAGAATGACTTGCTACTGTGCCCCACAGTAAGAATAATTTGAAGTCTCTGGCCTCAGGAAATGCCTCTCGGTCTTACATACTTGATCAAGCCAGTGTGAAGTTGAGGTTTGGTAACCTTAAAATGAAGATTTTTGCAAAGTCATCCTCCTCAAAGTACCCAGGCTCCCTGTGCAGCAATGTGCTCCCAGCTGACAACCTTCGCTTTTCCATTCAATTTAATTTTATTTAACAAGGAGTCTGCTGCTGTGCAGTGTTGCTGCTGGGACATACTTTTTATTGGTCATTTCTCAAACTGTGGCTACACAATAACAGACTAAATGTCTTCATCAAACTCAGGCACATCAGTTATACAGTGTGAATTTTTCCTTTTGAGTTCAATAAACTCAAACGCGTTACAAACGCAGAGGACCCAACATAAGCATAAAGCTTGTCTGACAACAAGCTTAACCTCAACTGACCTCAACTGCCACAACATAATAAAATGCACAACACAAACACTATATTGCACTGGCTAATTTAAGTTCTGTAATTATTATAGTATTTATTTATCTGTGTGTTTTGCTGTCTCAAGCCTTTGTTACATTCATTCATCTTCTGAACCGCTTAGTCATGGGTGTGCTGGAGCCTATCCCAGCCAGCTTATGGGCGAGAGGGGGGGTACACCCTGGACAGGTCACCAGTCTATCGCAGGGCCACATATAGACAGACAACCATTCACACTCTCACTCACACCTACGGGCAATTTTAGAGTCTCCAGTTAACCTAACTGCATGTCTTTGGACTGTGGGAGGAAGCCAGAATGCCCGGAGAGAACCGTGCAACCACACAAACACAGGGAGAACATGCAAATTCCACACAGAAAGACCCTGGCTGACCCTGGGAATCAAACCCAGGACCTGCTTGCTGTGAGGCAACAGTGCTAACCACTGCACCACTGTGACTACCCGGCCTTTGTTATACCTACAGTAAATAGGATGTATACCACATACCATACAGTAAAGAGGATTTACAATTATGGATTTGGATTGGATTTTGGATTGGTTTATTTTTTCAGTGGGATGAAGAGGCATCTAGGAAACAAACAAAAGACAAAAATTTGGACTTGGCTCAAGTTTTGTGGTTATTTAGAAATTGTTCTTGATTGTTTAAAGTCCCATAAACTAAGATTTTACCAATTTCTGATATGCAGTGAAAATGATGCAGAAAATTGTGTCATAAGTTGTAGCAATTAAAATCCACCAACTACTACAAGCGGCCCTTCTGTTGATATTGTTTTTTCTACAGTCCATAAATTAACCCTGCCTGCCTCCTGGCAAAGGTTTTAAAAGAAGTGTGAGGCATGCCAACGCTTTAGTCTGACTTGGTCAGGGCTGTGAGCAGGAAATTAGCTCTGGCTCCCCATCAAACAGCTCCCTCTGAAAATAAACAGCACAGACACTGCTGTCCTTATCAGTCTTGGTACATGACCAAATATCAACTCATTTCAGTTGGAAGTGTTAATTGTTAGATGCTGATGGCAAATGAACTTTGCTGCTAACATTACTTCTAACACAATCTTAGAAATACTTATGAATTGTGTATTACAAAACACTACACTGCTTAGCTTTGACCTAACATCTGTTCATGTCCTTTCACAGCAAAGTCTATAAACAAAATTTGTGCAGGTTAAAACAAATATATTCACACATTAACTTTGTTAACTTTCAGTAATTTTGGTTCTTATATCACACTTGTTAAGACAGAAGATTTAATAAATACCATTGTGAAAACTTGGGTGATCCTGTCTCATGGTTTTCTAAAACTCGGGCCAGTGTTTTGGCATCTTACAAGCTTTCGATCTCATAGATCTGTTACTCACTAGGCCTGGATAACATCCATCTTCCCACAAATATCAGGAGAAAACAGGAAGTGTGAATTGATATTGAATGGACCTTTTTATTCACAGTGACCTTAGTGAGGAAGATGTATATGCTCTTTCACTTAATTAAGTCACACGGGCCCATGTGCTCCAGTCAACTGACTTTCTCCTTTACCTGCTTTGACTAAATTTTCCTCACACTAAATCATTTGCACTGATCATCCAGTGAATCACTATTTCCAGTCTGTCAGCTCCTCTAAAACCTATGTCCGATGTGAAGATAATTATCACCTTCATTTCAGTCTTATGGGGCACAGACTTAAAAGTTTTAATTATAAAAAGCTATTAAAAACTCTCATCTGTCATCATTTATTACAAAATGCCCCCTAGAGATACATTTTTACAATTTATGTCAAAACTTCACACAGCCAGCCTACAGTGTGCACCCTTTACAGTTCAAATAAACACTGGCCATGCTCACTCATACACTATGCAGACTATGAACATTAACCTGTACTTGTACTAAAGGAAACAGCCCATGGAATATCCAATATTCTTCTAATCACCCAAATTATGCCAACTATGGAAAAATTGCTTTCTTCCTGCTTTCTAAATTTCATAACCTCTTTCTTTAAAAAAATTTCCCATCACTCCACTGAAAACTCTTTTTCTTTTTTTTTTAATCTTCGCACTGGTGTGTTGCCACTCCAGTTTTAAGCATGTCACTGCCTTTGGTGCATGGTCAGTCAGTTAACTATTTTAAAACCATCATGTGCTTTTATTGTTGTTGCTGGTTCGTGAACACTACTAAAGAAGTGATAGTTGTTAGACTATACTACACAAGCTCTAGGAATGACAAAGTCATTCTATAAGAAGACTGACACTCTACCAACTGCTGCATCATGCATAAGTACGAAGACTTCATTTAGTGATCAGGTGAGCAGTTAGCGCATCACAAAACAATTCAACCCAGAGTTCAGACACAGACTGAAAGATAAAAAGAGGACACAGCCACCATATGTTTTATTTTGTAGATGATGCCTGTGCCTCACACAGTCAGTGTCACTTCACACTTTAATCAATAAGAGGCTAGTCCTGCATCTCAAGTGCTCTCCTGTTCACTTCAACAGACTTTTTAGACAGCATGGACAGAAAATAACATGCTCTGAACGTTAATAAAAGTCTACACCCTCTGTGTATCACAGACTTTAAGTATTAGCACCAGCACACGGAGCTGTACCATAAAAACACTAGTCAGCCAGGATGTGCAACAAAACTAAGCTTTCCACCATGTAACAAAATTACATTCAGGTCAAATAATATCTTGCAAAAATAATGTCAATACAACTATGTTAAAAAAATCCTTTAATTATAACACCAAATGTTTCTAATGTGTTTTAGTAGCCTAAACAAAGTAAAATGTGTTACAAAATAAGGGAGTTCACACTTCATAGAAAAAATGTTGCTTGTGGGTCTTAAAACAAACACGTATTTCGCAAGAGTATATTAGTATATGATGGACTGTGTAGGACACAAACTGATGATATTGGGTCCGTGAACTGGTGAATATATTACATTTTACCCAAAATGGTTAATAGTTATAGTTCACTGCAGAAATCATTTGTGTTTTGTTTACAGTAGACAGTAGTAGAAACAACGCATTATGTGTATAAGCTAGGTTTCCTCAAGGAGAATATTTCCTATATTTTCTGGTGTTGTGCTAAGCAGATCAACTGAGAGGTGGTGACAAAAAACTGCCACCTGTGCTCCAGAGTAGGAACCATATAATGGCTAGTAGGGATTCATATAATGAAAACATATGCCACCTTTGGTTTGGAACCTCTAAGGTTTGCTAAGTTAACTATCTATGCTAACAACTCCACAACCACAGCCTCAGTAGAACTGTCTGGAAAATGCTACTGTTAATATAGAAACAAGCTTTAAAAGTTTGACTGAGTGCAAGTCCAGGAGCTGAAAAGAGCTGCAAACAGCCAAAAAATCAACATCCATATGGCAAACATAAAAATTCCTATTACCCCCTCAAATCTTGTTAATGGAGTACAATACTCTGTACTGGTAGTAATCAAAAGAGCTGAGTTAAGAGACTGACACCAAAATGTTTCCTGGAATAACATTTTTCAGTTAAGATTCAATTGGATTCATCATCTAGCAACTGTGCTATTGCACTTTTAAGGCCTGAATAGCGAGCACTAAATTGTGCGTGCAAAATGATGCGTTTCATTGGTGAGCTTTTTGCAGGTGATCTATTAAGAAAAAAATTGCAGACGCAGCAATGTTTTATCATTGTATCACATAGATCTTTCTTGTGACTCGCTCCAAATCTCATTTAGCAGCTCAAAACTTGGAATGTTGGACAAACAATATGTTTGTATTAGTCATTCCAAATATACGCACATGCGTAAACACATGTTCTCAAGGGAATTAATTTATTTCTCCTTTGCCTCCTCATAGCTATCCCCTATTTGAACATATGAGACAGAACAGACTGCTGCACCAGTATCAACAAAACAATCTGACTGTAGAAGTTTGATGCAAATAGATTTGTAATGGATTCAAGTAAAATATCAGTGTGAAGGGTTCAAACTCCTCAGACGCTTTTTTCCAGGATTTGATTTGTTGATGAAGATGTTTTTTTCCCAATATTTAACAGGAGGTCTAAAACCATGCAAGAAGCACACTCTGCTAAAGCTTATCTTAACTATACACAGCAATGCTTTTTAAAATAAGTACACAGTTTTTGCTAGTACAGCAAAAAATACAAACTGCATTAGTGCATTCATTATAAATCCCCCACAGCTGCAGATACTGTAACTCCACTGATAACTTTCTTACCAGATTGGAGGCTCCTCGCACTGTCTCTGGGTTGAGCATGACAATTTCAGTTGTCACATGACCCTCTACAGCTTCTGTCATCTGCTCCACAGTACAGTTGATGGATGGGTCCTTGATCTTAAACCAGTTGTCTGCGTACCAGCCGATGAGGAACCAAACATACTTTTTTCCATACAGCTTCTCCTTGTACACCTGCAGAGGCACAGTAGAACAGAATATGACACATGGACAGCAGCTGTATGGTAGAACATTTTATGTGTTTAATAGTGATTCATATATCATATACTAATGGTAAAAAGAGCAACATGCCGGTGCTCACAATCGTGTCAGTGATATCTGATGTCATGGATGGATTACAGAATATATTTGGAAGAGTAACTTTGTTTGTGATGGATAAATCACAGAAGAACAGATCAACAAACAACTGAATGTGAACCAGAGAACACATTACCTCACAGAAGACCTTTCTGGCCTCCGTCTCATAGAACAGTCCAACAATGATTCTGGCATCCTGGCGCTTGGAAGTGAAAAAAAAAATGGAGTCACACAGGGGGTGGGGATGAAAAGCACAAGTTATAGACCCTGCAGTGTGGATAGGGAGCACAGAAGCCAACCCTCCTCCCAGCTTCTGCTCCACACAGCAGTATACTTCCTCTCCTCTGGGTACATTCATGCTGTTACCATGGTTTCTTTTGCAATGGCCAATTAATCTTGCACACCAAAACTGGGCCAGCATGCTGGGCAAGGTCACTGTAAAATGTGTGTGTGCCAGCATGTTATAGCTGACACAGGTGGAGGAAGGTGTAGAGTAAGGAAAAGAGGGACATCTGCAGCTAGAACTAACAAAAAAACCCAAATTCCTGTTTGAATGTAAAGCTACAATCCTGGAAAATCAAATTGTGCCTTATTCCTTTCTTCTGTGTTCCATTGCAGGAATGGCAAGTTAACCAATCATAAGCAGCCCCGAGATAAAACACTGTGTTGTCATAAAATTCAAATGCAATTTGGCAATGGTTTGGGTTGTGGTTAAGGATCCACTTTACCTGCAAATGCACGTGCAGTAACACTAGATTCTTCAACACAATGGTTTAAAATTTTGGGAAATACAAGTCAAGACAGACTGTCTTGACAGTCTGTGTGTTAAATATACGGTAGACTCAGGATTAGGATAGCTTCACATCAACACTGGAAGCAGGGGGAAACAGCTAGCCTGGCAGTATTCGAATTTCAAAAAGGTTAACTCAGTGATTAAGAGAAACAAGATTTGTGGTTTTAGGACGTCCTAAGCAGAACTTTCAAACAGTCACAGTGGAAGTTCTGTGCAGCATCCTGAGGTCTTGTCACAGTGAGCTGGTTAAATGCCAAACAGGATACTGCAAACAAGTACAGGCCAGATGGATGCATCATTGTTCATCATGAACTTGTTCCAGCAGAGCCCTGGAAGCCATTAGTAAGTCTACGGCTGTTGCTATACTTCACTGAATATCTGTGTGGTCTGTTATGTATTTGTTAGATACCAGTACCAGTGGAACACTGTGGAAGATAACAGTAAAACAACAGAATGAGAAGGAAGATGTGACATGAATCTAAATCTAAAGGTCAGTATTTAAATAAAAACTAGATGTTTGTTGAGTTGGACCTAGACAACGTGTTTGTATTAAGAATTTGCATTAAGAGACAATTAAAACCGAGTTATTCTCTTTCTCTGTGTATCTTATTAGTTTCAGATTGTCAAAGTCTATCTGACACAAGTTTTAATTTTTTTTTTCTTTTTGAATCAAACAGGACATAAAAACCAACTAGGTCTGTAGAGAAAACTATTCTCTACATGCAAAAAACTACCAAACTGCATATATCAGTCTGGGAAGGCTTACAAAACAGTTTAAAGGCTCTGACATAGATCCACAGTGAGGAACATTATAAACCAATGGAGAAGACTTGGAACAAAATGGAACTGTCCCTAAAGTGTTCATTCCTTGTGAAATTAGTCCAGATGCACATTGAGGAATCTCGTCAGAAAGTCACAAAAGACGAAAAAGAAAAACCAAGGAGCAACAGACAGTTTAAGTCAAACCTTGTTGGGAAGTTTAGCATTTAATAAAAAAATGTCAGTATTCTGAATCATTTTGCATCAAAATATATAAAGATTGGATAAAGACTGGATAAAGCCTGATGATATTTATCATCAGCAAATGACAGTAAACAAACTTGTTCTCTCTGTGCTGAGCTGAATACAGTGTTACAGCATTGTACAACTGCAAGTAGAATAAGAGTTTCTGTAAAATCCAAGTCACTCAGATTACTTTACGTAATGTGAAACCTGCTGCTTGTAAAAAGTGACTACAGAAAGTCACAAAAGACGAAAAAGAAAAACCAAGGAGTCGCAAACTTTCCTCACCTTGATAAATGCTATGATGGCTCCACTATCTTAGAGACTCCACAGGACAATGGTGAGGTGAAAACCACTGCTAAACCAGAAGAACATTAAGGCTCATCTAAATTCTGCCCCAACACATATAGATGATCTTCAAACCTTCAAACCTACAAAAGTTATGGACTAATGAGTCAAATGCTGAACCGTCTGGAAGATGTGGGTCATGTTACCTTACAGAACCACACAGAATTGAACAAAAAGAACACCATCTATGATCAAGTATGAAAGTGGAAGTGTTATGTTGTAAAAATGTTTTGCTGCGTCAGGACAACTTGCCATAACTGAGGGAAACATGGATTTCACTCTGCAGCAGAGAATCCAGAAAGAGGATCTGTCTATGGCTCAAAAGGAATAAAGGAATAAAGTTTTGGAGAGGTGTAATCAAAGTCTGGAATCAAACGAGATGTTACATTCAGGGGGTGATCATTTATTCATGTTGGCGATTTTGGTGTTGGTTTGAAGATCTGTTAATTATGAGATGCATCAGAATAGTGGTTTGAATATTTTGCACTGCACTGTCATTATTAAACAGGCAAGATTAGATGTAACAGCCTGACTGTTATATAAGCCTGTTTCACACAAAGCTCTGGTTCTCTCTCTCTCTCTCTCTGGCTCTCTAGAGTTGGGGTAAATAAAGGCTTCTCAGAATATAACAGTACATACTGTATGATGTAGTTCCTTGTATTCTGGTTTGAAAGATGTCATAAAGAAATATTCTGTATTTGTGAAGTTAAATTACTAAATTTTATTTGCTGCTTTTACCTGTTCCTAACAACAGAACTGAGCGTTTCAGTTCCAGTGGGCAGATGTGATGAAGAACTTAAGCTAACAGCAAAAACACACTCCCTCCCACACGCTGCATGGGTTGGGGGTTCACAAATGTGAACCTCACATGCAGTAAATACCGGTAGATGTAGGCAAAACACCAATTTTCTGTCAATGTGGGTGGGCTACACAATGTAGCAGCATCTGTCTGTATTTTTGTGTTGTACATATTGTATATTCAGAGGGCTGCTGCTCATTTTCTTACAGACTTTTTCTTTCTCTTTTTTTTTGGTGAAAGTTCAAGATGGTTGAATATCGAGGACCTAGACCAGTAGAAGAGGAATCTGAGGAATCTGGTACCTTGAGGTTTTTGACAGCCACAGCAGGGTCAGTGAGGAAGCTCTGACGAACGCTGATTTCAATCCCTGCCTCTTTCACCCTCTCCTCGAGATCATCTAGAGTCTGTAGAACGCACACACACAATGATGAGCATGCAAAACAGGAGACACAGCAACCGTGGTAGGAGTGGAATGAGGGGATAATGGAAAGGTAGGTTGAGAAAAGAGATTTGAACGACAGTAAACAGCAATTAAGAAGGGGCATAGTAGTGTTGGGTGGGGGGTGTGGTGAAGATGATGAAAAATGATGACAGGTGCGTGGGTGATGATACCAACACACAGATAAAACAGCAGGTGACAAGACAGATCGAAAGAAGCCAAGCAAGGCACGGTAGACGAGAGAGAAAATGTGGGAGATAAGGAATGGGAGGGAGATAGGAAATTAGAAAATAGAAATCATTTTTCTAGTCATGTTTTTCTGTGCTGTGCGTGAGAATGCATTCATCACTGTTCAAAGCATTTAAAGTGTACTTTGTTTATCCGTCAAATGTACCATATTTTTGTAGTAGAACTACAACACAATACAGGTTTCTGTCTTCCTGTCAAAGTGAAAAATGTTTCTGGAGTTTACAATAAAACAGCAAAACAGCATCTTGTTATTTGAACATTGTAACAAAGTTGAACAATTATCAGTGAACAATAATAAGCAACAACAATATGACCACTGTTGCTTTTCTTCATTTATGCTGTGTTCATGTCATGTTTTTAACAAGCAGCCTAGAGGGAAAAAAAACACCCCCTTCTCTGGATCTCTGGAATTTCTGACCATTACAACCCCAACTGTTCTCCACAGTCAGCATAAGCTGCCCTTTGGGGTAGCCCTCACTGGCAGGTAGTGACAAAGCCGTTACTTAAATCATACAGTACACAATGTATAACCAGAGTTTATACCTGGTATATACTATACAATTATATTGTAACAATCATACTTAGCCAAATTTGGTCTGTGGCTGCCATATCCTAGGCCTGACATGAATTCAGTATTATTCTTAATATGATATTTCTTCATCATCATCATTCAGCTTCCTCTTGTTACTCATTTTAATTTAATGAATAAACAACTATAGAAAATTGTCTGTTGCTATCTACCAATATACATAGCCAGTGACTAAATCACTCCAGTTAAGATGCTGTGAAGCTATATTATGTTAAGTTTCTGTAAACTATTGTAGTTGCAGTAGTCAGTGTTGATTATGATAAACACACTGACTTTGAGTCCCGTAGGTTTTGCAACAATGATATCAGGTATAGGTAGAATTTTAGGAGGACAAGCTAACGTTTGGAGGGTAGCTGACCGATAACATATATATATATATTGTCATCACGTTAAAACATGTGCGACAAACACATCTCAAAACACTGCCTGACGAATAAAAAAAAGTCATTTAGTTCATGTGTCATGCTTTCACGCCATTTGGCCAGATTAAGCCCCTTTTCCACCTGCTGTCCTGGACAGTGCAATGGCAGATGAGATAAAGGAGAGTGAGGGAAAAATGGTGACAAATAATTTTGGATTCAGGCAAGATGATGTGTTACAAACACAGATATTGTGTAATAGATCCAGACTAAGGAACCTGGAACTGGGTCAAGTTGAATATTATGCTTATACCACAGATCTTTGGTCCAGTCGAGCTTCACAGTACAAGACTGTTAACTGAAAACATAATGGCCTATTTCCCCAGAGAACACACCTTTGCACGTCAATATGTACACAGTTCCACTACCTGCTATTTCCAAATAGAACAAATAGGACACAATCACAGTAAATATCTAGTGTCCCTGTCAAAAAAACTAATAAACAAATCTAAACAGCAAATAAACTTATTTATTTATCGCCAATCATATCGTTCACACACCGCACAATGTTATCATACACGGCACTTCTTTCTCATATTGTGCAGGCCTATTTTACAGTTTATGTTTAAGCAAATTAATCTAGTTAGACTTTTTTTTAATCCAAAGATACTAAGACACCACACAAATCTTTAAATGCAACATATTTATCTTATTTTTGCCCCATTCACAATGTTTCAAGCTCAACTCTTCGCCGACTCGACAAGTTATGATTTTCCAGTAGCAGTTGACAGTTGAGTAGACATTCACAATATGATCATTGACCTGGAACATTTTGCAACTACGAAATCTATAAAACATCTATGAAACATCTATAAAACAGCAGTTACAGCTGTGACAGTACTATACGCAGCACCATCACTGCTACTCTTCTGCACTTTCAGCTAAATACGTGACTCACTGATGTAAAAACTTCTGTTGTTTGCTGAATAGTGGCAATCTTGGTCCACTTCCACTTCTGGAATAGCTGCACTCGAGTAGGGTTGTGCAGCGTTGCAGATGGGTGAGTCCGGAAGAAGGTGGGAAAACGCTGGCGGTTGGACAGAGCAGGAGAACTGGAGCCATACGACAACTAAAACATAAGGAGACAGAAACAACCATATTACTGTCATCCTGATAACTTCAATTGCAAAATGACAATCAAAAAAGAACATGAAAACAAAACATAAAATAAGTAAAACCTTGTTGGGAAGTTTAGCATTTAATAAAAAAACGTCAGTATTCTGAATCATTTTGCAGCGAAATATATAAAGATTGGATAAAGACTGGATAAAGCCTGATGATATTTATCATCAGCAAATGACAGTAAACAAACTTGTTCTCTCTGTGCTGAGCTGAATACAGTGTTACAGCATTGTACAACTGCAAGTAGAATAATAGTTTCTGTAAAATCCAATGGAGTGATACATTCATTCTTACAGGACCCAGCTTGTCAGCTTGTTTTAAATGTTGGATTCTCACAGTTATTCTTTCATCGTTATATAAATAATTTAATCTGATTAATATTTTGAATGCACACAGTATTAAGAAAAAGTAGCTCCTGCAAAATAATGTGTGTCAGATAAGAAGGATAGAGAATAAATTTTACTATTAAAGAACTGGTATGTGTTTAATTTGTGCATGAAGACAGCTTTGTACTCAGATGACTTTACGTAATGTGAAACCTGCTGCTTGTAAAAACAAACCCAGAGTATTATCACACACTGCGAAGCACACCCTCTGCAGAGCTTTTTAGCTCTTTTAGCTTATTGTTTTGGTTTCTTATTCCACATAGAAGAAAGAAAGCAAAAATGTCCATTTTTCACACTATGCTGATGTGGTCCAAATAATTTAAAAAGTAAATGATCACATTGAGTGTAGATCCCTTTGTACACTTTTTAGCCCACAAATTTACATGTAGGGTTCCAACACAAACATAGATCAGAAGATACAACTAGTATTTTTCAGATATTGTTAAGAGAATTTTCAATTCATCAATTTAAGTGACCTTAATCTTCTCAAGAAAATAAATGACCTTGGCAGGGTGTGTTTTAAAATATCAAAATAGTTTAATGCCATATTGCCTTTATTTAATGCTGCTGTAAGGAGAAGAGGTTCATGCCAACCTGGCCTTGTAACCTGTGTTGCTATATTAGTTTTGTTCCTTTCTTCCTCTTGGTGTAAAACATTGTGTAACCTTTGTATTGTGAGTGTGAGGGTGACTTTTTAAAGCAATACTGAATTCGTGGAAGATGCTATCTGAAAAAAAGAAAAGGTTTGAAAAGCAATCTATTCTACATTTTCAGCTTCACACATTTAGCCAATTATTGCATGGTGCTTACTGCTTTCCAAATGTCTGTGTATGTGCTTCAGGAAGTTACAAAACATTTTGGACATGCAACATGAATTACATATCAGTGTGTCTACAGGTCATGATCCTAACAGACTAACATCCCTGGGTGTAGTGTAAAGCACATTAGCATTATTAAGCATTTATTATATATTATTCTGCTCTTTGGGGAATGTTAGTAAAGTGCACTCACATATTTTTATTTTAGAAAGAGTTTTTTCTTCACTTCCAGAAAGTATGTGATCCATAACATTTTGTCCACTTCATAATGCTCTAACTAAAACTGCAGACAATCAATGAAAATGGTGAATAACAAGGCAAATTTGATTTGCTGTGATTCATCTGAAGGATATTGAACCAAACATTAAAACACTATAACCTGATTATGGTTCCATCCTCATTCTTTCTGCAGCTTTTCTCTCTCCATCTTGTCCAGGCTGTGTGCAGCCGGTTGGGCTTAGGATGAGTCATGTATATTCCTAAATAAAGTAAATAGTGAACTGACTTTTGGTAAGTATTCATGTGACCATGGTTTGGATTACATTAGGTGATGTTTTGTTGCAACAGAATTCAGATGACAGAAGACTGACTTGTGTAAAGGTCATTATGATCACACAAAGGTTTTGAGATGACACCCCCTACTAAGAATATGTTAACCAGCTAGTGGTGCGGTGTGAAGACACAATCTATGTCCAAAAAATAAATCAGACTGTCGTTGAACCCCCTAAAGCTTCATCAGACCACTGAATATTTGTTTTTACTTTAGTCACAGTTCTCTAACCACTCTACCTTAAAGATCTGATGAGTAAAGTGAGTGAATGAGTTGCTCTCCCCATCTCTGCAGAGGACTTCTGATGGCTGTCAGAAGTAGTATGTAATGAATCAAGCTGGTCACTATGCAAAAGTTAGTTTGGCCTCTGTTGTGTGATGTGCAGCAGCACTACACTACTATCAGTGTCATCAAGCCTTATGTCAAGGATTACCAGCTGGATACCTTGGGGCACCAGATCCACAGACACACTGAAGCCTCAGGCCCACTGTGTGGATTGCTGTAATTGATTTAATTTCAATTCAGTTCAGTAACTTAATTTAATTTATTTTATTGAGGAGTAAAGTAAAGTTATTGGATGTGAGGGACAGGAACAAGGGGCCATAGCTCATAGCTATTTTGGAACTAGTCTTCTTTTGCTTCCAGTCATGTGTGCTGCAGCTAAACATAGTCATGATGTAAATACAATGACAGCTCACGTTACTGTTGATTTAATATGACACATTGTGACCACATTATCACAAACAATATTAAAAACCACATCTGTAAAGGGAAAAATGCCGCCCAGGAATACATAGCAAGTTTTAGTGAAAAACATGTTAGTATAAATAAAAATGATGTCTTTTTATTTTTATTTCAAATTCTGTCCATTTTCTGAATAGAGTTTTTCCACAGTGTAGCTTTTTCCTGTTTGACTTTGTGGTGTAGTGAACTGCAAGGATCTAAAAAGAAAAGAAAAGCTGCTTGGCTGCCTCTTGAATAGGTGGAAGCTGTGCTGTCGCCCTTAATCCCTAATCTGGTGAAGTGAAAGCTACAGTTATGCATGAACAATTGAATACATCACTATCACAACTGTAACCAAGTATTATGTGTTAGCTTCCCTCATGGCACAGTGAAATATCTCTGTGACATTGCTCAGTTTACTTTCTCCAAGCAAACTCTCTGCTTCCATCTTTGGCACCACGTGTTCTTTGTGGTGTTTTTACACAGTTCTACCCAGAAATAAATGACTGTAGACTCCCATGCTTTAAAATGTGTACCAACATTTCTACATACATACTATATATATTTTCCTTATAGACATAGACAAGAAATAATTGTTCCACAGTAATAACTATTATGTCACTGTAATTAAATATGCTAACTTTATGTTTAGGATGCATAGACAGAACAGTGGACGTTCTTACCACTATAAGGTTCCACATGCGAGCAGCCTCAGCCACCAGCGTGGACACAGAACTGCAGCCTGGCATCAGCACAATTTTAATGGGCTCCGTGTACAGAAGGTCATACAGCAGCTTGGTGGCTTCACCTGGATCACACTGTGGACGCAAAGACATAAACAGCAGGACAGTAAGAAACACAGTGTCCCCATCCTTACAGAGGCAGAGCAATCTATCATTTGTTAACACTGGATCAATAACACAAAGCCTGTGTTCACAAGAGTGTGGAATACATATGGTTTTGAAATGGAAAGACATTTTATTGTAAATGTCACCTAGAAGAGCTTTAAATGCGGTTTAACAGAAATGAAGAACATAAACATAACAGTAACTAAAGAGAGGCCTGCCAGGATAAGAGAAACACTACCAACGACTGTATGTTTAAGTGATTCCTTACTAATCTTACAAACATGATCAAATCACAAATAAACCCCATGGATTAACACTGTGTATATGTAAACCAACCAACAGTCAGTTATGTGTTAGAGGTTGTCATACTTAAAAGTTATTTCTGTCAATTTCAATATATTATTACATCCATCTCAGCCACACTTGTTGCCTTTTTTTGTGGCTCTTCAGGAAGGCAGTTGGAAAGGTACTAGCCAGTAGCTATGCTTTGGACATGGTCATTTTTTACATAGATGTACAGATGGCCATCATCAGCAAACAGTATTCATGTGTATTTTGGTTTGCTGTGTGTGCTAATGCAAGTTAATAAAGTGCTGATTGATGCAATTATGTTAGCACAACTGACAAGTATATTTCTAAGTGACCCTGACACCTCTGAACGGTAGCATACATTATGTGTAATGTTTGTACACATGAATGTGGAGAGCAGTTATAGAGCACAGTTCTTGTGCATTATGTTGTTGTATTTTAATACACTGTTCCTTTTACACTTAAATGCGCATGTTGCATCTTACACAGCCAAGGCAGAGCTAGCAGCTGCTGTTGGCGGTGGGGGGTGTGGGCAAAGTGAGGCACGTTCCAAGGTCACCCCAACCATCCTTACAGGCTTGTCTGGGGAGACAGACACAGCATTTATCTGCGTAATGCTGGGGAAAACATTTACCCGCCAGTCAAGCCCCATTATCTTAATCCACACATTACAAATGGTGTCCCTTGCTTTCCATTTACAGCCTATAGTCAATGAAAAATCAATACTCTATTTAAATGATAATGGCCAAGGCACAGTGACCAGTCATCATTTAACAAAGAGGAAGCAGGTCATGTTTGTGTTTTTTTAATCATGTCACTAACATCTGTCATTATATCACATCGGTCCACACAGATTTTTTTAAAAACAAAAGTCTGTAAAACTCTTAATCTGAAGGGTTTTTTTTAAATGAAGAAACATTGGCTTTAACTTTGTATCAAATACCCAGATAGTTTCTAACATATATTTATGCTTTGTGTTTGGGAATTTAACCAGCACAGCTGGTCGGGGTCCATCCAAACATCATTCACAAAACAGTGTGTCTTCCTTCCACTTCACAACTCCCTGATGGCTATTTTGACCCAGCTGAGGAAACAATCAGGGTGTGTAAGAATGGGAACATCATCTTCCAAGAGAAATAGCTAAAAAT
>OMLM01020077.1:0-24328 GCA_900302695.1 Helostoma temminkii | reverse complement strand
TAGAATATAATAATAACACAGTCTTTTGCATGTTTTGATGTCACTCTTAAGCCGTTAATGAATTCATTTTGATTCTGACTCTTTGTGGCTTTTTTGAATTGAATTCATCCCGTGAATGAGGCTTTTCACATTCTGGTGACCCAGAGGCTATTTGTGCTGATGGATTTGTTCTAAAAAGCAGTACTAAATGATTTATTAACCATCAGTGAAGCCTTTAGTTATAACATGCAGTTCATTTATAGATTAAATTTTAATAGAAAATGACACCACATCTACACATTTTAAAACTCTTAACTTTGTATAATCAGTCTACACCAGCTATGCAAATACAAAGCGTGTAAAAGAAAAGATGCAGATGTTTGTATGAATGTTCCACAAAGATTAGAGTCTCATTCTTTTATGTTGTTCAATGGAATATCTGGTAAAAACATGCATAACAAATCAAATCAGTTCTGATTCTGATCTGAACATATGGATGTATACAGTATGTAGTGAAAGACAGAACAAACTGCGTGGTAGCTCTGTGTGTTTGTTAGTTACTCACCATGCTGTCATAGTATATCAGCTCCAGCTCGTAGTCCGGCAGTATGTCTGTCCTCTTATTCACCAGGTCCAGGGCCATCTGGGCAGCAGGGAGGCAGGCTTGGCCACCGGGCCAACCTCCGCTCATGGGGAAGAGGGCTCCGATGTAGAGCTTCTTCTTGCCTAGAGCCGTGCAGGAGCAGGAGAGGAGGACAGTGAGGGTAAGGGTCAGAGAGTAGCTGAGGACAGACCTGCGGAGGAGGATTTGGCAGAGACGAGCCATCGCTGGAAGATGCTGGAGGCGATGAAGTCAGAACTCCAGTACTCTTCAAATGAGAGTCTGCTCTGTGTGTGGGTCAGGAAGAATGAATTCCCATAAACAGTACAAGCAGCTTTTCCTCAGAGACCAGAGCACATTTCGGAGGCTAGTTTACTTCAAGTGCAGTTTTAATTTCCTCTTGCAAATATAACATCAACAACGGTACAAATTCAAAATGCAAATTATAGAAAGTGTCTGCTGAGTGATTATCATACTCTAACGTTTTGGAAGAAAGCTTCACAACAACGCGTTTTTAAGCTGCACTGTGCGCAGCAGAGAAGCTGCGTTCACTGACACGGGCAGGCTGGAGTTGCTGGGCGCTAACAGAACTTGAATATTAAGTGGACGTTGGTTACTACATCAGCTTTAGTTCTGCTGTCCAAGGTACTGAAACTTCACTCGCGGACTCTCAGTGACGTTCAGCCTCTTCCTCAGACAGAACACATCACAGCAACACCGAGTCCCTTTCCTCCTTATCAAATATTAACCAACATCGACACTGAGCCCATGAGGAAAGACACTGTGAGCGTCACTCCGTCCTCAGTTATCTGCCCTTCCTCATCTATCCGCCTACAGACTCACGGTTCTCCGTTCGAAAGGCGCATTACAGCGCGCATAACGCGTTGTCATACACGAGGAATGTAATCCGGTGGAGTCTGATGGCAGAGCGGTTTCGGTGTGGAGGCAATGTCGATCTCAAGATGGGGAAAAAGTCGCCTCGGTGTTGTCGGAATGCGGTCAGAGGAGAGGAGATGTGTGCAGCGTTCAGCTCGCAGGTCTGTGAGGCTGACTGCAGCAGCAGCATGTGAGAAAGTGTGAGGGAGAGGAGGAGGAGGAAGAAGAGGAGGAGGGATATCCAGCCTTCCGTTTCACAAACCACTTTGAATTTGCAATCTCTTAACAGGCGCCTCTCATTTATCTTTGCTCCCTCCGCCCTCCTCCAGTCACCTCCTGCCCTCCCCCTGGTTTGATTTCCTCCATCACTGACCGATGTTATCACTCGTCAAAGTGCAGTAATTCTCCCATGTGGACTGTTGGTTTTCAGCCTGTCTTCAGTTATTACATTACTCTGCTGTCCTTTCACATTCACTATATATTCACTGACTACTGTCCAGCTTGCTTTAACCAGCTCTGCATTTACAGCGTTTGATTGGCTGAACACACCTGATCCAGGTGTAGGACAGTGGTCCTTAAGGACCAGGATTGGTCACCCCTGCTATATAAACTCTGAACGAACCTTTGATGAGGTTTAATGCCTTTGCAGGCTATGGGAGAAGCACTGACATCTCTCTTAGCAAGAGATTTGAAATAGTTTTGATGATTTATTTATGTACACAAGTCAATTCAAGTTGTAGTTTTTCAGCCACGTACTCAGTTGGTCTCCAAGCAACAGGGTTGGTGGTTTGGATCCCTGAGCCCCTGCCACATGTTGCAGTCTCTAAACAAGACACTGATGCCAGAACCCTTGGTGCTTTATATGTGACTTCTTTCCCACAGGAATTTCCCCAATGGGATTAATTAATGATCATTTATTGTTATTCTTATGAAATCCAACTACAAAAACATTTATTAATTTTGGACTTGGCTAGATATTATCATATTTTTCATTACTAGTGATGTAGCTCATCTTTATATTCTACACATGCAGACTTAACACTATTAAATGAAGATAGTAGACAAAACAAACTATTGCATCTAGATTTCAAACCATTTCAATAAAACTAAAACCTATCATTGTGATTTAACAGTAATTCCTGATATCCTCTGTGAGTATCCACTGTGACTGCCTCCACCTGTTCCTGACTGAAAGGAAGCAGCAGGTGAGGCAGAGAAAAATCACATCCAGCACATGGACAGTCAGCACAGGTGCCTCACACTGATGTGTGCCCTTCCTAATCCTCTTCCTCTACACTAATGACTGCACCTCTAGTGAACCATCAGTCAAAGTCCTGAAATGTGCAGATGACACAACCATCCATATGCAAGACGGTGACAAGTCTGGGAACAGACAGGAGAATGGCTGGCCCATGGTACTGTCAGAACAACCTGCAGCTGTACACCCTCCAGACTGTGGAGATTACTGTGGATTTCAGGAGAAACCCCCAACTATGCCTCCACTCAGAATACATGATTGCACTGTGTTGGTGGTGGAATCCTTCAGGTTCCTGAGATTCACAGCCTCCCAGGATCTGAAATGAGAATCTAATGCCAACACAGGCAATAAAAAAGCCCAACAAAGGGTGTCAGCTCAGGAAGTTCAACCTTCCTCTGGAACTGCTGATTCAGTTTTACACTGTAATCACAATAGTAAATAAGAGAAGTGAGAATTTGTACTTTAAATTGTAAAGGTGATAGGAAACAGTTAACTCAGTGTTTCCATTAATGTGTGTTAATGGCACAACTCTCTGCTTTTCTTTAATATTCATCTATTAACCTCATTCATTCATCAGTCATTATACTTTGTGAGCCAATACATTCCTTTAATTTAGCCGACCACATTTTAGAGCTCTCACTGAGCCATAATGAATCATGCTCTGCCTCTCCCCTACATACTCCCACATTTACACATTTCTTCATTACTGTCTCTTTGTGAGAGTGGTGATATCTCCCATTTGTCCTTGTATGTGTGTGTGTGTTTGCAGAGACTATCTTTAATAATGTATCAACACAGTGATGGGCTGACACCGATCCTTCTGTCTTCATTCTCATTACTTGTGTCGTTCTTTCTTTGCTTTTCCTGCAGCCACAGAGCCTCTGTTGTTCATTCCTTGAGTCTGGTGGTGCAGCATGATGTCTCTCTCTCTCGTTCTCATTCTGATTCATTCCATTTGTGGAAACACAAATACCTGACCGGCTCTCACTTCCTCTGTTGGGTTGATATCTCTCCGTGCCTCATCCTATCTGTTTTGCCATCTCTCTGGGATTATCCATGCTGCTAGAGAAGAGAAGCATGTAGCTGCACCTCCCACATCCCTCAGCTCGAGCTCATCACAGTCAACAAACTGCACTGTCATTTACTGAGACTTCAGAGTCGACAGCTCTGCATACACAACTTGTTAAACTAGTTTCCATGGATATAAAAATGGGAAGAACAATGTGCCTCCTGATCCATTTGGAGTTTTTCCCCCTCAGTAAATTTAAATAACACTTTGAGCAGAGCTGATAAGTAATTCTCTGGCTTTTTAAATAATTGGCTAATGCAGTAAAATGAAACACTTATGGTGTAGTGGCTAAAAAGAGAGCTACTGGTGTTCAGTGAATACAATTAAACAGTTAGTTAGTTAGTTAGTTAACAGGATAGTTACTCTAATAATCCTGTTCCCCTTTTTTCTTTGGCAATGCATAAGTCAAGGTCATCTACAGTATGTGCTATATGTGCTTTTCATCCATCTTATTTAAAGTCAGGTCATCACAGGGTATCCTGCCCGAACCACTGCTCCTTCTGCTGCAAAAGAGGTTATATCTTACTCTTCTTTTGGTCACTACCAAGAGCTCATCATCACTGGTGAACTTACTTTGTGAACTAAACCCTACCAGCTACATTACATTGCTAAGCAAAATTAGCTAAAGATAACAGGAGGTTTATTTATGAGTTTGTTTGAGATATTTTTGATTCAATGTGCATTTATTTAAGGCTGAAAGTTTGAGGTTTTGAAACGTAATATTTACACTCTCTCCCTTTATAAGCACATGATTTACAGTAAGTTCCATTGTGGTCAGTTGTATCTTTTAAATATTGAAAGTGTCCACATTCTTCTATTTGTTTTGGCTGTCTTAGTGTTAAAAGTTAATTCAACTAGTTAAAATAAAATCATTGGGAACTCCATTAAGCAGGCTGCCTAAAGAGAGAGCCAGAACTCTGTATGGACGTATAGGCTTAGTATGGACTTGTTTAGTGGCTGCTTTCTGTGAAGGTTGAACAGGCTGCTTAATGATTGATTATTGATTGAATAGTAAGAAGCAGTGTGTCCCTTCTGTAACAGCAGAAGTTTTTGAGCATTTTTTTCTTTACTGTAGCCAAGTTATTAAGTTGCAGTACCCAAGCTTTACCATATGTAAGTAGAATTTATTTGCCATAACTGAAGTTATTCCATAATCTTTCACATAGTGTAGTTTTCATGAGCAGATAGCTACAAACTTTCTCAACTTTCAGAACAACCAGTACACTAGAACCCCTGAGGCAGACTGCCCAGCAACACCACACTTCTCACTCAAAGTGACCCACGCACAGCAAAGGAGCAGAATAACAAAAACAAACCTCTCCTGCAAAGTCACATAGTTGGCTCAACTTCCTTTCATCAGGCTTTCATTGAGTTTAATATATGTTTCGCAAGAATGACCAGAGAACATATTACAAATATGCAAATATGAATAAGCCCTTATAGGTGGAAACAAGCATATAATGATGCTTTTTAGATGCCAGATGTGTCCATTTATCAATTTCATATAATAGTGGTAAATATGATAACCATCTTGTGTAATAAATAAAATAGTACAGTGGTAAACCATTTCTAGTGGTTTACACATAGTAGAGGTAGCCTAACCATACAGGAGATGTCAATAATTCAATGTAGACAGTAGGATAGATTGAATCATAGGAACATTAGTGAAATTAATTGAATTATATATTGTCTCTGGATGCTGTGGTGCCAGTGACATACAAAATGGTATCTTCTATGTTGGTCTGGTTGCCACTGTTCTTGCCACTGAACAGTGGCAACCAGACCAACCAAATTCTTGACTAAATGCTGTGAGTTCCCAGTAATTGTAGAATTCTGGACAAGCAGGATAAGGTCAACAGTGTCGTTTTCATTATTGAGGGGATTTCACCTGAAGTAATACCAGGAGAACCTGGAGAATAAACAGGTCGAACTACTGCCCAATAGATAAAGCTGACATTAATATTACCAAACACAACTTAAACTTAAAATTTCACAGGTAGCTGGAATAACTAGTGTTCAGTCCAAGCCAAAGGCAAATGTAACATGCCAAACTTCTTATTTTAAAGGTCCTGATTCCAAGCACATAAAATGACTCCAATAACAGCTCATGCTGCAAAATAATTTAACATGAATCAATGTGTGGCATCACGCCTTGCGATCCATCTTTATACATTATATTGTCCATATAGAAGTCTCACAATTGTTTTACATCAGGTTGACATTATTTGTGCAAATCTATTGTTTAGTCTAGAAAACAACAACAAAACCCAGAACGGCCTGGGACCAACCACAGTCCCCACAGTAAAAAGTGTAGGATTCTCTCCTCTGACTTTATTAAATACCTGTACTGTACCATGTGTGTGTTCAAAAGAAGTAAAAACTAAAAAACATTCCCGATTGTGTTTAATGAACTCACAGCCACGTAAATAGTCACAGAAAAAAACTGAAAAAACTGAAAAAACTTTCTTGACTGAAGTTCAAGAAAGGATACGTTTTTAAAAAGACACATGACACAGGATATGAACCTTAGTCCTGAGTTTTGCGTACTCTACCTAGGGTTGCACTGCTAAGCAAACAACTGTCCCTTAGGGAAAATGATTGATTATTGATTGAATGGTAAGAAGCAGCGTGTCCCTTATGTAACAGCAGAAATCTTTTCCTTACCGTAGCAAAGTTATTTAGTTGCAGTACCTGCTGCCCCTTTTATACATTAATCAATATATTTGCATGAATGGTATCTCATAGTGTAGTGTGATTAGTATAAACCTAACAAATAGTGATCAGTTGCATTAAAGTTCCAGATCTGCAGATAAACAACAAAAAAAATGATATTTTAAAGAATGTTAAGGTTAAAAAAAGGAAACTGTCAGACCCAGTTTAGTTAAGTAGAACACTGGATCAAAGTGAAAGCTGCTTTGATGGATCATCTTCTTTCTCGCTGCATCTTTATTTTGCCTTCTCCCTGTCTTTTCCTCATTGTAAGCCTCCCCTCTCTTGTCTCTAACCAACTTTTACATTTCTATATTTGCCTATGTACTAAAGCCCTGCAGGGTAGTTTCCAAACACTCACACATGACATGTTTCCAACTTGTGCTTCTGCTATGCTCCAGATTCAATTCAGCGCAGCTTCTAATCTATGTAGTGAAATGTGCACAGTATGTGTTCATGGTAGCATTCAGGACAGCACAGATCCATGTCAAATCCATTACAGACAAGCTGAATGTAAGTCAAGACCAGGTCTGAAAAGATCAAGTCCTCTGAGACCTCTCTGGACTAGAGAAAAACAGAGTACAGCAGCACAGCCATTTTAATTCACCAGGGGGGCATACTAGTTACAAAAATGAGCTGTGGAACCCAATTGACTCCATTCCCAAAACTGCACTGAATAAAACAGAACATAATTGATTGCATAAGTATTCACACTCTCCATATCAGTATTTAGTAGATTCACGTATATTTTTTGCAAAGCTCTTCACAGTCTGCCAGGTTGCATAGGGATTGTGAACAGCCCTTTTCAAGCATGCTAGCCACAAATTCTTTTGTAGATTGGGCCACCCCACAATATTAGCATTGCTGTTTTGAAAAAATTTCTGTATGGCTGTATGCTTGGTGTCATTGTCTTGCTGGGTAACAGTTGCTGCATATACATTTGCCATCTGTCTTTGTATCACCTCTTGCTAGTCACTTTAAAGTGCCTAAGTGAGTTCACTTTAAACAGGGTGAAAACATTTTATAGGTACTGTTAGTCTTTACTCTTTCCGGAGAAATGAAGCAAGCATTGGAGTGATTTACTTGAATGTTTGACTGTTTTAATTCATACTATATATTTCCAAAGTTGCAGTACTCTTAGAAATTATTTAATGTTCCCAGGAACTAAATAACTTTAATACAGATTCCTGACATTCAATTCAATTCAACTTTATTTATATAGCACCAAATCACAACAAACATCATCTCAAGGCACTTTACAATGTAAGGTTTAAGACCTTATACAATACAACTAAATAATAAGGAAAACCCAACAAATCCCCCTTTGAGCAGCACTAGGCAACAGTAGAGAGGAAAAACTCCCTTTTTAAGAAAGGAAGAAACCTCCAGCAGAACCAGGCTCAAGGTGGGCGGCCATCTGCCTCAGCCAGTTGTAGTGAGTGGAAAAAAAGAGAGAAAAGAACATAGCCCTCAGGCAGGTACTAAGTGACATACAAAGTTAACCTCCCTATAGGGACAGCCGATCAGTAAACACCCATGTGGGTGATTTGGGAGACGATTTGGTCATTCATGATGACTTGTTAACAACAAACAGCAACTCTACACCTCTATCTATCTATCACTAGCAGGAGAATATTTATTTTCTTCTCCCTTCCAACTATTAATTAGTCAAGGACAAATATTCACTACTCCAACTTAACAGATTAGCTTGAATTAATGTAACTAAATTACAATACAAATGAGGCTGGCGCTCTTTGTATTTCATGCACAGAGGAACATTCTCTCCCTGCTGTCTGTCAAAATGGTGGTGCTGTCAAGGTTGGCTGCATGAAACCACATTGGCATGCACCTTTCATCAGAGCTCCAGAGACGAATGTCAGTATTGGTGATGACAGCACAAAATTAAAGCTGCTGTGAGGACAGTGCTGACAGCTGGAGCACGTTGCTGCAGCATACT
Source organism: Helostoma temminkii (assembly GCA_900302695.1). Classification (NCBI taxonomy): domain Eukaryota; kingdom Metazoa; phylum Chordata; class Actinopteri; order Anabantiformes; family Helostomatidae; genus Helostoma; species Helostoma temminkii. The sequence continues at coordinate 15,879 of OMLM01020077.1, read as the reverse complement.
GGCCAGAACTGGAAGTTCTCTCGTCAGTAGCTCTTTTCACATGTTTGTCCAACAGCTTTTATTGACTTGAGTTTTTCTATCTATCTAGTAACTTGACTTGTACACATGGTTTCAGGTGATAAAAGAAAGTAAATGCTCCACTATCCCTGATCAGGCATTCATCCACCTCCCACCTGAGCCCAGAGCTGCAGTCTATTGCCTAGCTATTGTCTTCAAAGGGGGACAAGCTGTCTGAAACCAATGCCACAGAAACAGCCATTAAACTAAATTACTCTTATTACCTAGAGAGGTGAATTAAGGAGAAAGCTTAATTACTGGATTGTGTTGACTTCACACAGCAACTTCCCGAAGACAAGAAGTGCTTTTTATCCTCCCGATGGACACTCACACCTCACATCTGCTGGCTATGGCTGCCATCTGTTAATGACAAATAATGAAAGTGGCTGGGTTTGTTATGGCTGAGGGTTTTAAACAAAGCCAGAAAGTGAATGGTAAAGGAGTGATCTTGAAGTGGTTGCTTTTGCAGTGGTCCTGATAAGACTCCAGAAGCTGTAGGCTACATATGATATTCATGGGCTTTCTGTCCCCAGCTCAGCAGTAAGCCTTGTGGGTTGTTCTAAAATAAAGCACAGGCTCAAAGTGATGATGAGATGAAAGAGTAACATCCAGAGCCTGGAGTTTCAGTCCTGGTCAGATAAGACGTCTTACTTTAATACACATTTCTGTTCATATATATTTTTTTATTTAAACTTTACTTAAGGAGGTCTCTTGAGATGCATTATCTCTTTTGCAAGAGAGACCTGGTTCAAAGTGGTGTCACACACAAACATTGAAATACACAATATTACACTGACTATCTAATTAATTAATAATTACTTTGTCCATGAAACACTCTGAATGTAATGTGTGAATAGCTGATATCAAAGCAGCATTTCCAATCAACATGCACTGTATAATGTGTTTCACTCTGCAGGAGATACCCACCTGTGGTGCATGTAAAGCTGCTGAAAGAGTTGCACTAAATTAATATGAATAGAATCCAGAAAGTTTTCAGTATAATGTGACTGACTGTGTTCTATTTTGAGGTCAGTGTTTCTCTCCTGTGCAGCCAGCAGTTCCCAGCCAGCCTCATTAACATTTCACACCATCTGCATCATATCAGGACAAAAAAAGGACAAATCCGGTCTTGAGACCTTTTTTCCATTGGCAGTCTGCTGCTGAATGGCACTGCAGGTGCCTTTGAAGGCGGGACTTCACTGGAGGCTGCAAGGCCTCAATTGATTGTTAAGGGTGCTGTGATTGGTCGCACGGGTTGCCAGGTCACAAGGGGCAGCACGTTTGGCTTTGCAGGTTGCTAGATCACTGCAGGGTGACACAATTGGCTCAACAGGCTGCCAAGATCACTGCAGGCAGAAGGATGTGCTGGTAAAAAGTGGGAGCTAAAATTACCACTCGATTATGACAAATACAGCTACAGCTTTCTCTCCAACAACAACAGTAGGTTGCCATAAAAAGACCCATAATCGCTCGATATGTAAACGGTTTACCAATGTAAAACCTGCTCCCTTTTTCGTGGTATGCACTATGATGGAATTTATGACTAAAACCAAAAAATAAGAAAATATGTTTCATAATGACCACACTGTATACTCAGTATTATACTCAGTACAACACCCTCACCATATACATCCATAATTAGCTAAATCTCTCTTATTCATTTTAAACATGGATGTCTTCACACTGTTTGACAAAGCATTCTTTCAAACCTTCGACCATGTACCTGAATTAAAAAATTACACTTCACATATATTTTAAAATTGCTTAGTTTTATGCACAGAGCTTGGAGAGTCAGAATGGAGTTAGCCACTCTGAACAAATAAACTGGAAACAGCCTGGAACCACCTAACCAAAGTTCCTCCTTCACTTCCTTCTCTAACGCAGTGAATCATCCATCCATTATTCTAATCGCTTGTTCTTACCAGGGTAGCAGAATGGACAAGCTGCCACTCTATCGCAGGAATGACATACCCTCTCACATTCACACCTATGGTCTATTTAGAGCCACCAGTTAACCTAACTACATGTCTTTGGACTGTGGGAGGAAGCTGGAGTACCCACAGAGAACCCACACAGATTTGGGGAGAACATGTAAACGTGTGGAGTTAAAGTCAGGTCTTTGCTGTGAGGCGACAGTGCTAACCACTACACCATTGTGCCACCCATATAGCAGTTCAGCCGTTCTAAAATAATTAAACTTACTTAAGGGTGCTCAGCTGTAGAGTTAAAAGTTTGGAATTTGAAAATGTACTTCCTTTTGTTGTTTACACATGTGTGTCTCATTGAGGTCTTTATTTTAAAGATAGTTAATGTATTGAATGCCAGGAAACAACAATTAGCAAAAAGCCATGTTCCACGTGAAACCTGTCCCCACCCCCCTCATACTCGCCTCAATGAGCTGCATGCAGCCTTCTCATTTCATCAGCAGACTAATCCTTTTATCACTCCACCATGGAGTGCAGTCTCAAGACACGTTTGCTCAATTTGACACCAAATTGCATTTGTTCATACATTTCAAGACACAAATTACATCAGCACCAGTCGCCAGCTCTCCCAGTGGTGAGCACACATTTAACATCTTACACCACAGTGGGAAGAAATAAATGCCTGAGGCAATGTACAGTGGCAGTACATGATATCACCAGTCAGCTGATTTCTCTGGGCTAACGTGGAAAGAGAAGAAGCGTGTTCTTGTTAAATATAGATATATAAGATAGGACATCACCACTGGAGAAACAGCCAGTGAAGGTCCCCACATCCCCAGCCCCCAGCCTGTTCTGTTGAACTGGAGTGTGAAATATAAGCGGCCACTGCTTTCTAACACACCTGCTGTTTGAACCTTCTGTCCCTCCAAATCCTGAGCAGCTCCTCCACACCCTCTGATGCCTCTTGTTCCCTCTTTGTCTCATATCATCACCTCCCTCTGATCTTCCCTATACAGAAATCATTATCTCCCTCTCTCCAGCTAACACCTCCCTTACCCTCCCCAACAGCTCACGTGGTTAACTTTAAGACATTTTAAGCCATCTCCGCAGGGATTCATTCAAATGAGTTTAATCATCTATAAAAATAAGAGCAAGAGCAAGCAAATTAATTCTTTAAATATAGATGCATATATGACTTGAAGTAAAATGCTATTATATTATAGCTACAGTGTAATATAGTAAATTTCATCTTCAGTTGGACCTCCTTTGCTATCAGTATCAAAATGCAATGATTTGCAAATGTCAACTGAGAAAATTTAGCATTTTAAGATATTTTGACATAGACAACAATGTGTGGTAGTAACAAGGACGTGCTGGTAGAATTTATTGAAAATAATTAGGTTAACTGGCAACAAGTCTGTAACATGATTGGGTAGAGAATCAGAATCTCACAACTAGAGATGGACAGAGGTAAAATTCCCCCAGACTTCCTAAAACTACAAATATATCACCATCTACAGTTTATAATATCATAAAAAGATTCAGAGAATCTAGAGAAATCTCTGTTTTGGATGAACACAGTTTTGGATGCATGTAATCTTCTTGTCAGTACTGCATTAAAAACAGACATGATTCTGTAATGAACATCACAGCATGGTCTTAGGAATACTTGTCTCTTAGGAAACACTGTCTGTGAACACACTTCACTGTGCCATTCAAAAAAGCAAATATAAATCTTCCAAAGAAGCCATATATGAACGTGATCCAAAAACACAACATCTTCTCTTAGCCTATGCTTATTTAAAATGGTCTGTGGCAAAGTGGAAAACTGTTCTGACATATCTTATTTGACATTCCTTTAGGAGACCACAAGTGTCGTGTCCTCCAGACTAAAAAAAAGAGGGAACGTTCCAACTTATATACACCTTCATTTCAAAACCCTCAATCTTTGATGGTTTGATGGCTACAACTGCCTGCAGTCCAGATCTTTTCCAGATTGAAAATATTTGGTGCATCTTGAAATGCAAAACACAACAAATAAGATCAGGGATCCAGTTAGAATCTTATACTGATAATATATTATATTAGATAAGAATGGGGCAACATTCCTCTACCAAAAAAAAACTGGTCTCTTCAGTCCCCAGACATTTACAGACTGTTGTTAACAGAAGAGGGGATGGTACACTGTGATAAACATGGCCCTTTTTTAAGACATGTTGTTGCCATCAATTTCAAAATGACCTTGTTTTCTTATATTGCATTCATATGTTTTCTCTATCTAAACATTTGATATGTTTTTATGTACTATTGAGATTTGGAAATCAGGTTATAAATAAACATATATCATACAACACATACAACATACATGTGTGTAATTCAAAAAGGTTAACTTATTTTAATACCAATGTACATCATATTGGGTCACAGTCAGTCTAGTTTAGAAACCACCCATTTGTGGTCAGTAGAGTCTGTTCAGCCCTTAAACAGGCAGCTTGCACAGGGAGATACAAACTCTTTAGCATCCAGCAGGAGGCATGATCGTTGGTTTTCACCAAAGGTTTAGTCTCTCATCAGTATCTAGTTTATGTGACTTGGCTCAGGTTATATCTGTTACTGTTTAGTCAACATGATGAGATATCATCAAGGCACAGGCAATGAGGATTGCTGACAACAGTTGGTAATTAATTATATATGAATTATAGTTATTTCAATAAAACAATAATCTAAACACAAGAAAAATTATGACCATTCCCTTAAAATGCTGATGATAATGAAATTGTTTTATGATGTTGATGATATTATTTAGCAACTTTTGAAGTGTATGTGTCCCATAATATGCTGCTAGATTAGAGAGGAAAAGCTTATACATGTGCAGTACTGAGCATATGTGTATTTTTAGGTTTCAAACTAGATTTACTGCTGAAACAAGAATTTTTTATATTACAAATATATTTGTTTATTTTATTTTCATTTTAATAACAAAAAAATAATTAATGAATAACAGACATTTTTTCTGTACATTTGTACAAATGTGCCATGTGCTATACTTTGAATGAAAAGTGGATACATAAAACAAATTTGTATAATGTAAATAACCAGGTAAGCATCAGGTCTCTTCATCAAATCAAATGTTATAGTGCATTTCTGTAACATAATAATTTATGTGATTCATCAAGTGCTGGACTCTGCTCACACTGGATGTCAAATAACAACTGGTCAGGCCAAGAACACCGCAGAGATGACCCTTTAGCTTGTTTTCAGTCTAGGCACTGTGCCTGTTGAATGTAATAATAGTTGATCCATGCAAATCATCATCTGCCTTGGGCACCGCAGTAGCTGAACACCATCTGACTGCTCTGTATGATGGCCATCCTCTCTTTAGGTTCAGCTTTCTGAAGTTGGTCTCCAGTTAATTGGAAGCAGTTCAGATTCAACCTCTCGTTTCTCTTAATACTAAACTCTTTATGTACATCTGATTCCCATTTACCCAAATTTTACTTTTCACCTCCATCTTGCCGAGCTTTATCTTATTTCTTTCAGTTTTCATTACTCATTCTGCTCTATTGCTCTTCTCCAGTTTCCCTATCCATCCACTGTCTCGTTTGCCCTCTCACCCATTTCCATCTCCATTCCCTCTCTTCCAGCTTGTCTCTCTCCTCTATCACCCTCTCTGCTCATTCCCGTTCAATGTAATAACGTTAATGTCATCTTCAGTGCATCCATAAAACACACTCTAATCTCCCTGGCTGTCTGTGTGCATGTGGCTGAACCTGTTCAGCTATTTCTGGCCTCTCTATTTCTCATAGTTATAGTGATGGTGTTATCGCTAAAGAGCTTATTTCTTTGCTGTACCATGCATCAGTTTGAACATTACTGCTTAACAAAGACGGAACAATCTATTTACTATTGTCAAAGGATGTGTTCATATGTTCATAAGCAGATTTTACAAGTGGATTGACTGTCTGTCCACATCTGTGATTTCTTTCAGTAACTCAGGTCAGGTATTTTCTGCTAGCTGTTGATCAATCAATTATAGCTTTATAGGTGGGATCTAGAATGGAACATCTTCCTTCTTCCTGCAGTTTGTAGCTTACTACATTCATGAAAGGATGTGAGGCGATGCAGAGGCTTGTTTTACAACATGCTATAACACTTGATGAAACCAGGATTAAAGGGCCTCAATTCTACATGTTATACCTGGAGGAAACCAGGCACCACTCATCAACACCATCCCAGAAGCATGGTGGTGGCAGCATCATGCTGTGGGTGTTTTTCAGCAGCAGGGACTGGGACACTAGTCAGGGTAGAGGGGGAGCTCAATGGAGCAAAGTACAGAGATAAAAATAAAACACTCAGGACCTCAGACTGGGCTGAAAGTTTACATTCCAACATGACAATAATCCTAAGCACACAGCCAAGACAACACAAGAGTGTCATAGGGACAACTCTGTGAATGTCCTAGAGTGGCCCAGTAAGAGCTCTGACTTAAACCCTATTGAGCATCTCTGGGGAGACCACAAAATGGCTCCACTGATGGTCCACATCCAACCTGACTGAGTTTAAGTGGATTTGTAAAGAAGAAATGGCAGAAAATCCTCCAGTCCAGGTATGTAAAGCTTGTTGCATCATACCCCAAAAACGTAAGGCTGTAATTGGTGCCAAAGGTGCTTTAACAAAGTACTGAGCAAATGGTCTGAATACTTAAGTACATGTGATTAACCATCACCAAGTTAACAAAAAGCCATAATTCACAGCTTATAAAAGAATGAAAACAAATGGGTTGCCTCTTTCATGGGTGGTTACTATTACTGCAGACATAAAAATAAATTCACTAATTGAGAGTGTGATTTTATGTCCTGCTATAAAAATGTTTGTAGTTTTATCTTTATGCATAATGTAACATGGCACAGCTGCTACATTATCTTTCTCAATCTGGATCTATTATTACATTTTGCAATACTGTAAAATAATTTCATATATTTTTGATGATGCGTGCAACTTGCTAGCAAATTTTGAAAAAATAAAATAAAACAATTCTTTATGTTGATAACAATACAGTGTAACTTGCCTCTATATATCTATAGGTGCTTCTTCATTTAGGCCTGCTGCCATGCAGCGCTCACTCTTCATCCCATTTACCCCCAGCTGGTTACTGTATCCCTAGGGCTATGTTGTCTGCAAAGTAAAGCTGTAGATAGTTTGTTGGTAGCTGGATATTGGAATGCAGCTCAGATCTCAGCTCTTCTGCCCTCAGGCGAGGCACTTAACCTACACTGACCCTCTCAAGCCTCAGCTAGATGAGTAGAGAGGCATCTGACAGGCCAATAAATCACAGCATTAATAACAGCATCAGAGTGCCTGACATGAAGCAAACACATAGCTATATTAGACATACATTTTACAGTCTGCCCATGTCATTCTGAACACTGAAATTCTACCCTCCATGTGCTTATAAGACAGGGGGCTGTGAGATATGAGACTGTCACAGCATCCACTCTGAAGGGGGGGATGTGAAAATGTTGCTCTGTGTAGTAAATTAGTGTAATTACTTCCTGATATAACTAATGGATGGATGAATGTTTAATGAATTTATATCCTTAATTATGCAAGGGTCAGTGTTTGGAAATAACTGTTTCAAGTTCTTACTTTTTTATTGCCATGATTGGTTTGCCAAAATAAAATAAGTAAGTAAAAAAAACATTTCCAAAGTGTTGATAAGACAACAGATTAGAAAACTTTTCTTTACCTAACAATGCTGGTCTTCAGTGGTTCAAACTGTCATATATCTGTTACCACCGCTACACCTCTTGTCTCTCTCTGGGATATTTTTATATCCCATTTGTGTTTTGTAATAATAGCAACTGATACTTTTAGTAATGTTTAAAACAATTGATTATTGCCTAGAGACAACTACAAACATAAACCAGCCTGTGTCAACTGCTGAATTTCATTAGCTGTAGACTTTTTAATGTAAGTGCCTGATTGCATGAAAATGGGAAAATTGCAAAATAGGCCTTGAGCATCATGTACCATTAAATGCCTTGAATAGGCATTTGCTATGTGACATTGTTTGTGACAAAACACAAATGATTACTGGTGTTTTCGTGCTTCAAGGTCCAAGGCCAACATGTCCTAAATAAACAGTCACAATCATTTCCAGCTGCCAATCCATGAAGAATACATTGAAAGCTCGTCCACTGAGTGGACATAATGTCCTTCAGATGCTTACTGCAGAGCACGCAGAAACATATATAGTAAGTCATTACTTGGACAAACAATATTAGGATTATATTTTTGCTTTTGTCTGTAAAATCTCTAAAAGCTAAATAGCCTCCAGGATGTGCTGGGTTTCCAAACCTCAACCAAGTGTGTGAAACCAAGAAAAAAACCGTATAAACATTAAATAATGCTGTTCTCACTACAACTGCGTGTTGGATATTTTAGTAGAAAAGAAACTGGATGACTGGAAACCTATTATTGATATGTTCAGTAAATGTAATGCAACAACGTAACATTTTTTTGTGTTTTGTTGAAACACAACTCTGCAATTGCAGGAGGTAACCTAAAACTACAAGTATCCCGAACAAAGGTTAACCAAACCTCCCGACAGCATTCACTAAGATTGGACTAGAACCTTGATTTTAAGCCCCAATATTCCGAATGCACTTCAGAATCCTTGCCTTGAACAACGAGTTAAACTTTAACATAATAGTGGGTGTGGGTGTGGATGGCGCTTCACTGAAGCCTAATCACTTTCACCCACAGTCCAACATTAACGCCTTTGCTAAATATGACAGATGGATGGTGAGGTCATCATTGTGAGACGTGACTGCTAATTGAGTCTAGAAACAGATGTGCAGCGGGACACAGCCCTTAATGTCTCTACAGTCCAGCAATGGAGGTCATTTTCATCGTCCCATGTAAATGTACGGGCTGAAATGCTCAGAATGAGATTGATAAAGTGGGTACCAGTGTACCCTCTGCCATGCCCTATGACCTCAGCCATCATTAAAACAAATAATTCATTTGGCATCTTAAAATGCTTAGTATACTGCAGACCAGGGCACATTCACTACCCTGCCACACTTAGCTTTCTGATCACACCGTCCCCTTGTGTTATCTTACGGGTGACACAACATGTGGTGTTTTAATCTTAAAAGGGTCTTTTTCCTGTTCACTCTCTCATGGGACTTGTGAAGCACAAACAACAAACCACGTCTATGCAACCTGTGCACATACACTGTAGCAGCATCCCCAACTGACATGCATTTTACTGCTTTTTTACAGATGCAGTCATTGGTCTCAAACACAGATGTGTTTGAAATGTGCATGTATTACATGTATATTCAATTCAGAAAGCAAATAAAAATGCAATTTTGGAAAATTTTAGCACATTAACATATTGATCAGCTGCTAAGTGTATTGGGATTTATCATCAGTCTACCATCAAAAGTAACAAAGACTAGCGGGTTCAAAATGAAATCTGGTGTTGGGGACATAGGCCTCACATGGGGCACCAGTTATGTTGGGGACATAGGCCTCACACGAACACCAATTATGTTGTAGAACATACGCCAAACAAAGGGCACCAATTATGTTAGAATTCAGTCGAGTATAACTTTGGTTATTAGCTGAATTATCAATTATTCATGATAATTGATAATCATAATTTTTTTATAACTAAATTTAATAACAGGGCACCACCCTGTTTCCATGGACCAATAACCAAATTAAACAAATCAGTCTAATTGAAGGAGCAAGCTGGGCACTAGCCGTCTTTACTCAACTGATGTTGCACTACTGTACGCAATCACAGACAAAAACCACTAACATTATAACAAACTTTATTTAACCGATTGCAAGTATGAACTCCGTCTACGGACTGTTGAGGACGGTAGGATGCAGTGCACTCATGCAGAATTGAGGCAAAGTGTACTTCCTCATGACGAGCTCTGCTCTGCTTTGCCCAAGTGTTTATATGAAATGCATGATGGGATATTTGGCTCCCCAAGTACACACAAGTCTGCTCCCAGAGCATTCTTGATAAAATTCTTGGAGGAAGAACACATCTGGATCTTTGATCTGTACTTGGCTAGATGCATACTTGGAATTAGAACTGTACTTGGGCTTTGGGGGATGACGTTTCACAATTCTGCAAGGAAGGAAAAGTATGCATATTGAGAAACGGCCAAGGTGTGTGGAGGTGTGAACAAATACCAAAATGGCGGATGGGATCACGGGTGATCTCTCGCCCACCTCTGAAGTGTGTTTAGGCCAAAAGAACCCAAGATGGCGTCTGAGACTGGCGCAATCTACAGGATGTGTGAGGGATTCTGTGTGTTTGGGTATGTGTGTGTGGGGGGGTTGAGCGTGCATCAAGGTGTGAAGCGCGATCCACACCGACACCCACTGGAGACAAAGAAAAGTTAGAGAGCTAATGGCAGAGGAAAAAAGAAAGCAAACAGGACAAGGGATGAGCAGTATCACAACACTCACAATATAGAAATTAAACAATCAACAAAAGTTAACTTTACTTGGTAGTGTGGTTGAGCTATACAGCAACCTCTATCCATTATTTTCTCTGCATCAGACAGGTTTTGCTTCTTACTGTTCATGAGCTGTATGAAGAAGAGGGGAAAATGTCTGGTCTTGCTTCTGATAAGTTGCACAGCTGATTAACGATCCAGGGTTAAAATCAGCTGATCCAAAGTCAATTTTGTGCATGTTGTACACAATGTACAGCAGCATTGTTTGAGTCAGAACCAGGTTGTAAATGTGCATAACTAGCAAGAGAAAAAAATCTGGTTTTACTGTTTTGAAGCAACATGCAGTGGATGTCATATTAAATGTCTTGTCTCTAATTCCACAGTCCCAGCAGCTGTTTAAAAGAACAGCATTGTGCCAGATTTGTTAGAGTTCCGTGTACTGTAAATAGGCAAAGCCATCATAAAGTCTAAAGGCTTAAATGAAGTATTCAAACAGATATACAAATTTTAAACAAAGCAGCACTTGCTTACAATTTTCACACCTCTCTTGCTCACCAGTGACAGTTTATAGCTATTTCTAATGGAGAATGAGTCTTATAAGAAGTTGTAAATGGCATTACAGTCCCGTGCAGCGATTTAATAAGAGGCACCAGGGTGCCTTCTCTCATCAATGTGTCTGGTGCAGACACACCCCAAAAATTAACCAAACAGATGTGCACCATGGCTCGACAGCCAAATGTCGGCTTGGTGTCTCCTGGAACTTAAGTACAGAAAGCAGCCTTGTGTAAAGGCAACATTTTTATAAGCTCCTCTTATACTCATTGGACAGTGTGTCCAATGAGTGTGGAAAATGTACTGCAAGTGTAGTACTAGTAAAAATCACATCTTAACCTGCAGATGCTATCACAGTAAAAATAATGTGTATGCATTTTACTGCTATGATACTGTATGACTCTGTATTTGTTTTAGTATTGTATATGTGTATATGTGCATACAAGATTTAAATGCTTAATATTTTAAATGTAAAAGATCTGGGAAGAGCTAAGCATAAAAACAAATGTCTCTTCCTCTCCCTCCCCCGCAGTATGTCCTCTTCCCGCCACACAGACAAACAGACACTGACACACACACACACACACACACACACACACAGAGCTGACCTTTCCCTCAGTGGGTTGGTCTCAGGTAGGAGGGGGAATCATACTGGGAGAGAGATATTTAGAGTGTGGTGTTAATTAAAAGATGCTAATTCATACTGCTACCTGCCAGCTGCAGCCACAGCTCCAGGACTTCACACCACTGGATTAGTGCAGCCATTTAACAACCTGAGAAACACAATACAGCATCACTAATATCCAAATGCTGACAGGACACAGTCACTGCTCAAATACACACGCTGCCTTTGGCCTTCTCGGAGTGTGACCAATACACAAACCTCACACTGATAAACAACACCCTAATGGAAGAAACATTTGTAATCCATAAATGGAAGCAATGGTTCCAAGAGCTCAGACAGACAATTATACTGTTGTCAAAGCCTGATTTCCTACACAGTCACACAGTAGGAAGCACTAACAAGCCAGCAACTCTGTCAATAATACATTTTATTTTGTTGTTTACAGAGGAACTGACGGCTCAAGATGTATTTACACATTGGCCTTTATGGAACAAAAAAGTGATTCAGGGGGTTTTCTTCATTATCTGCACAACAGAGACCTTGGTTCATTCACTCTGTGTAACAAGCATGTTACACAGGACCTTCAGCAGGCAACAAGACCTGAGGATATATATAGCAAGCTAAATATCCTGGTAGTACTTTGTCAAATATGTGTATATATGACAAATGTAACCACACCCTTAATCTGCTTTTTTAATTCTGTAAAGCAGATAGAGCTGCATTGTTAGCCACAGGAAGGGCATTTTTTATTTTTTAGGCCAACCTGGAAATTAGTATCACTAATGAGATTTTTCATTGGCTTTTTTGCAAAAAAGAAAAAAGAAAAAAGATAGTTTATGATTCTTTATGTTACTTAACATGCTATGTTACAATACATGCTCAGTTCAGCAAAATAATGAACAAATGAACTTCATTTTTCTGATGTTTGGTGCCTAAATATGTTTGCCATAAGCAAACAATTTGTGTTAGGCCATAATCAAACTACACTGTGGCTGCATGGCTTCACGGTCACCACGTCTCACATCCTTGTTTCAAAGATATATATAATAGGATCTGGAAGTTGAGTCATGGCAACTGGACTTTCTTCTGTTAAGTCAATGCGTTTCACTGCACGTCCAAGTCTTAGCATCAGTAGCTTCATGATGAACTACTGATGAAGCTACTTGGAGTAGTAGTAGCTACAGAAAATAATTCCTCACTAGCTAACGACACATGTTGCGTTTCTGTCTAGCTTTGCTAGCCCTTCGTAGACAGAAAGTAATGGCTACTGCTTTAAAAACAAAACACATTTATACACAGGTTGTAATGCATGTTCCGACAGCTGGTGAACACGGACAGAACTGAATTTTTCCCATAATGAACCCTGTCCACCATTGAGTAGATTGGTCTAATTATATCTACAACATTTCAACACAGAGTCTTCAAAGTCTCTTAGATCTGCTGTAATCAGAGCTAGTGCAGGTAAAATGCTACAGCAGCACACAGACAGGTGATTTAACTTGCGCTTGTAGAGACATTGATGTATATTTTGTTACAAATTAAGTCAGATGTTTCTGTGAGAGGATGTGTGAAGTCTGACAAGGCAGAGAATAATTTAAATAAGCAGCCAGAGCCTCCAAAAACATCGGTTGATGTGTTTGGCAGCATCAAATGGCTTCCAAGTAATTTCTTTGTTTCCCTCACATGATGAGAAACAGTCTAAGTAGAGAGACGTTGCTGGCTGTTCATTAAGAAGAGACAGGAGGACAGAGTGTCCCCTGAGCCTGGCAGCAGAGAGGACACAGCTGGAGTCAGTGGGACTGTAATGCAAGTGCAGAGAGCTTTCTCCTGCCTCAAACAAAACATGCACACAATACCATTTGCTAAATTGATAAGAGACATAAATCTCCTGCTCCCTTCACATGCAGTACCCTGTCTCACTCAGCTCTTCTTCATTTCACCCTGGTATAGGCAGCATTATTCCTTTCCCCCACTGTCTGTCTGTTTCTCTCCATCCTCTTTGTCTCCATGCCTCACCATCTTCCTGCAAAACTCTGACAGATTGTTGCACTGGCACAACCATTTATCACTGCACACAACACTGTGGGATAATCCTGGAGCCTGTTCACATCTGGAGACGTTAGCAGCAGCACATATATTCTAGTACTGAGGGCAGAGTCATACTGCCATCTGGCATGAGGTGCAGTCTTTTTTTCAGTCTGGGTTTACTGATATTATTAGCAGCTGCAGCATACATCTTGTGAGGCTACATCTGAGACAAGACATCAGCATAGGATTTATTCCAAAAGTATGAATTTTCTGCAGTCTTGAAAAAATTAAGATGGATATTGAGACATTTTGCATGCTTGAGATACAGATTTAAATAATCATATATCAATATCAATATATGTCAAATAAAAGCTTATTTGATGAGCTGGTCTAAGGCTTTGTATACTGTAGCATCCTTTTATTTTGCACTGGGTAATCTTGTATACGCCATGTATGGTAGCAGCATGTTATGTTTCTGTCTGACTGCTATCAGTATTGCCAGCAAGTGAGAAAAACAAAGTTCTAATTTTAGAACATGAACACAAGAACAAAATATTTTTTTATTCACAGCAGCTGATGATGCTTGGATATTCACAGGATATTACCAACAGCACAGATTCAGAATGTGCTGCAAACCTACCACCTGCTTTCAGCTAGGATAGAAACAGCTCTGTCATGTCAGGCAGCACAATATCGCCACCATGAGATAATATAGGAGTACTGTCACTGTAGATGATTCAGTAGCAATGTTGAGTCTAGTTTCTTCAGTAATCTATTTATTATTAGTTTTTCCAATACACACAAACAAAGCAGACATCTTTTATGTACTATTTCCTGTTACATTCAGTACCCTGTTGGTCAAGCTTGGTTGTTCCATGTAGGTGGAGGACTCACGAGACTAAGAATGAGTCTTATAAGAAGTAGAGACTAATTTCAAAGATTCATATACACTTGAAGCAGGAGAGACTGAACTATGCTGATTTTTAGATAATAATAACTGATTTGTTTGTTGTGGACTGGCTGCCCCTCTGCCCTACCAACTCTGCCACAGTTGTTCAACCGCAGATAGTTAAAAGCATGAACTTTGATTCAAGATTTTTCTCACCTTGCTTCGTCTTGTATTTGATCTAAATTGTATGTGCTAGAATCTACACCAAACATGCTGACTAGTCACAATTCTTGCTGTCTCCACATGGAAGTATTGTAAATACAGTTAGATTTTTGTGGATGCATATGTTAGCAACTGTGTAGCCTGTTCTGTATGTGCTGAGCCCACGCTGGTAGCCACTGTGGCTACATTTGAGTAGATTTATGCTTCTATGTGTAGTACTAAACTTTACTGATCTTTTTTTAGGGGAGTCTGGAGATGGCATTAAAGATTATTCTTGATAAAAAAATATTTTGTAAGCAAAACACACAAAAACAAACAAACCAAAAAAAACCACACACACACACAAATAATTACAACAGATAAGACCTGGATCAGCTGAATAAATGAAGTCATATGCTCAAATGTTAACAAGGTGTCAGACATGGAATTAGTGACATAGCTGGTTTCATCTTTTCATCAGACACAGATGTCTCTAAGGTTATTATCATGTTATCTACATGTAATAGTGAGGAAAAGACTTTGTGACATCTACCACTGCTGGAGAACAGAGAAGAGCTGAAAAATTAATAAATGAAGGAACTCAAATGTTTTATCTCAGCACATAATTATGGAAACCTTAATTATTGACAGGTGTGACTGTTCTTGTTGTCAGTAATTCAACTAACAAAACATTTTTCATTTATCAAATACAGAATTATAAATTCATACAGTGCACAAACCCTAGAATTAAAGATGGTTTTACTGACGTTTCATGAATGACGTACTTAAGCACATATACAGTGCCATTCAAAAGTCTGGGGTCACTTACCAATTCCCTTGTTTTTGAAAGAAAAGCACATTGTATGACATCACTTGCAGTACATTTTCCACACTCTTATTGGACAGACTGTCCAATAAGAGGAGCTTATAAAAATGTTGCCTTCACGCACGGCTGCTTTCTGTACTTCTGTCCAGGAGACACCAAGCCGACATTTGGCTGTCGAGCCATGGTGCACATCTGTTTGGTTAATTTTTGGGGTGTGTCTGCATCAGACACATTGATGAGAGAAGGCACCCTGGTGCCTCTTATTAAATTGCTGCACGGGACTGTAATGC
>OMLM01020076.1:163535-188048 GCA_900302695.1 Helostoma temminkii | reverse complement strand
GAGGATGAATAGTGAGAATGAAGGACAGTGCGTAGTAAAATAAGAGGACAAGGGAATGAACAGAGAAAAAGGAAATCAAAAGTCATAAAAAAGGGGAACGGGGGAAAAAGGAGGTGAAAACAAATATCTTCGCTCGCACACGAAAGTGAAGTGAAATTCCGTTGGTAATAGACAAAGCTTCAGTCGAGGTTTTTGGTTAAGTGCAACTTTTAGAAGACACAAAACTGCACTTGTGTTTGTTAGCGTGAATTTCGGCGTTTGTGTGAAAGAGAGTGAGAATTAGTGACTTAGACGGAGACAAAGCGACTGTGAAAGCGAGTCAGGTCATGGATGGATGAGTGTTTTCATGCAAATATAACATTTGGGATGGTAGTACACGGTGCTATTTGCATAGTCATTTACTTGTTTATAAGTGAATAAATCCAGTGCTGCTTGGAGTACAACAGCTGCTGCAGGGCCACTCACAGCAGCACTCATTCATACTCATGCTAACACGCACACACTCAAACGCACGGCTCCCAGGTGCACCCTTGGCATTACTATTCTGTTGTACACACTTGTGTGTGCACATGCATTAATACTTGTGTATTATGTACATCTATTCATGTGTTGCTTTGTAGGTGTTTCTGAGTTTGTGAGAACATGTTTAACTACATGTTTTGTGTGTGTGTGTGTGTGTGTGTGTGTGTGTGTGCGCTCGCGCACATAGACCCTCACCTCCGAGGTGTTGACTCGTCCCTCCTGGAAGGAGCAGTCACTGGCATCCTGTGTGCACATGTGGCGATATTTGCACCAGTGACAGGGAAAGTTTCCATTAACACAAGATAGGCACCTGGAGTGAGTGAGAAAAGAGAAGAGAAAAGATTTTTTTAAATGTATAATTATCAAGATGAACTTTAATCCTGCAAGTCCTGTCGTTTCTTCTGTGAATTTTATTTTAATGAAGTCTATGATTACTTTTGTCATCTTGTACGCCATGCTACATAACTCCAATCTTTAATTATGTTGTTTGTATTTAAAAATCAAAAAAAGAAGTATGTATGCCACTGCCAGGAAAAATTATACTTGATACTTATCAATTACCAACACTTCTTGATAGGCAAGGATCATCACCCTGGGTTAGATGTTGAATTATAAGATGCAACACCAACACCATATTATACATTTACAGCATGGTGTCCTAATGCAAGTGATGTTTTTTCAGTGCTTCACCTGAGTGGACACAGGTGGAACATTTTGTGTTCCAAGTTCAGCGGTTTCTTCACTTGCACAAATATACACTGATATAAAGCATGTGTGTGTTCTTAGCTTATTGTTTGGTAAGGAGAGGTATTTTAGCATCAGTCATAAAAACTGTTCATTTTACCTGTGACACCAGTGCTGTAAAACAAGCACCTGTGTATAATACAACTTTGTAGACTCACAATCACAGTAACACCACAATAAATTCCTCAGAGTATACAAATTGGTTTTATGATTTGAACATGAAATATTACTTTTCATCATCTCCATGAAACAATTAATTGAGTAAGACATTCAACCGTTACTCTTTACATTAAAAGTAAATGCTGTCGACCCTTTTCACATTTGTAGCTGTCATTTTTATCTTTTTAGGCAATCTTAAAAGTCGTCGTCATTTCTTGTGCTTATAACAAATAACTAATGCATCAAGACGATGGATAAGAAAACACATCAATACAGTGTGTAGGGTATTTTAATGTTTAATGTCAAAGTCATTAAATGCTTTTATCTGAGAACTAAAAACAACTGAAAATGTAAAGAGAGAGTTGGGTCATGTATAGTGACAAAATCACCCAACCCCCAAGAGGGTGGTTCACTAATGCTAACCCTGTGGTTTTTGTGGCCAAACATAACCAGTAGTCTATGTGCCTAAACTTAACCATGTCTTAGTAGAGTAGCCACCATCATGGTGCAGTTTTCAGAAAGTCTGCTGCCACTTAGAGGAGTATTTATACAGGCGTTCTATAGGTTAACTAATGGGACACGGGTGCAATATTTTTAATTCTGTTCTTGTACTTTTGTTTTATTCTTATTTCATTTTTTACAAAGGACTGTTAGAACTCATGAGGCGAGTGGAGTGGTGAGTAGGCCGCTCCGTTCATTATCACCCAGCAGTAAAACCTACTTGCATGCTGCTCCAATCTAATCACAACCATATACTACAAAAAAAGGAAAAAATAAGTCTGCACATAGCTTAAACCGCAGGCAACAGCCAAAATTGACTGAAAAGTGTATTCTAGGTCGGGCTTGGGCATGATTCAGGCTCGTGGTGTTAGCGAAACTGGAGCAGGACACAAGGCAATACTTCTACCCTTAAAAAACAACAACAAACAAACTAACAAACAAAAGAACACTCTGTGCTTTGTCCAAAAACCGCCCACTCCTATCTGCACCACTCACACGCTCTGGCGTGCGTTTGTGTGTGTGTATTGTTCGTCTTATTTTAGGCAAGCAGAGCATATTTTGCTGTACTTTCAAGTGCAATGACAAGAAAGTTTAAAAAAGAAAAGAAAAAAAAGATCAAGAACCAAAGAAAACCAACAGGTGACGTGTATCACACACAGCCCGAGCGTCACCTCAACTGCACCACATTAAAGATTTATAGTAAAATCTCCAAAAATCAGGTTGAAATGACAAGTGTAACTGTGGCCATGAGACTTTATTCCAGCTGTTAGCAAGGCCAAGGTGATTGCTAGAAACAGCAGAGAGAGAGAAGAGAAAAGAATCCTTGGCGATCAGCTCCTCCCTAATTCTCCATGCTTGAAGGCTTAATGGTGAACTAAGCTGGCAGACCACGATAAGCATGTTTTTAAAGAGCACTGGATTCTTCTTCAGGGTTGAGGAAGCAAAATAAAAAGTCAAACATGGATTACAAGATAAAAACAAGTCTATCGTGGCCAGTAAGAGGAAAAAGCAACCAAAGGGAAGGTTGCACAAAAAGGTTAGTTAACACTCTTATAAATTCACGTCTGACAACATGATCATTATGAACACAAATTTGTTTTGTTTGTTCAAGTCTTTGCTTGAATATAATTCCCTCACCTGTTTTCATATCAGCGTGGTATTAACCTACATCTGACACCCACAGGAAGAAACAGTCTGAGCTTTCCGATCTTTATTATCATATTCTTGTCACTTTAATCCAGTGTGTCATTTTAATGAAGCGAGTCTTTGTCAGCAGAGCAGGATCTTAAATTTAAGCTGTTAACATGTTTTAAAAACGATGAAAAGAAGCTAAATGTTAAAGACAGTAATTACAGAGACTGACAGAAGTACGTGTTCAGTAACTCTAAAAAAACTGATATTCTCTTTGCTAAAACAAGCTTCTGATCGAAGTTTTACTTAACTTTCTAAAGGAAAGTGATTTCTAATTAAGTATTACTTACATGTCAGCCCTATCTGCTATATACTGTCATTCTACAATTCACACACACTCCACTTCTCCAGCTCGTACCTGCCTGAGGAACCGGCAGTGAACCTGTGGTGTCCAGTGTAGGTATCTCTCATCCAGTTACGACTCTCCAGAATTAGTAATTGTATAACATGATATTATAGTGCAATAGTAATACAGTGTAATGCTCCAATTGGTATTTACATCCAAAATCTTTGAAATTTGGCTATGAGGAATTGTATTTGGCAAATGGAGCTATTGTGAACCTCTAATAAAAATGTGTTGGGATTCCCAAAGAAGACCACTTCACACCTTTACTACAGCTTTGTGAATTAACATTTCTTTATTGTTACAGCGATAAATAATGGAGGTCTTTTCCAGCTGATCTTTGGTGAAATGTGTCATAAAAATAAATACATATATAAAAATATATATCCTATAAACACCTCACCAGTGTTATAATTAGTTCCAGCTAAAATTGGTATTGGTAATTTTGGTAAGGAAGTGATAAACATATTTTCTCAAATGTCAAATTATAACATATTTGCGAATAAATCTTTTTTTTAGTATGTGCAAGTCTGGATAAACTTGACTCACCCATCTCTAACATTTTCCACTGAACAGTGGCCAAAAACAAAACTTCAAACAAATGTTAATGCTGCTCCATCTCTGTACAAAGTGTAAATGAGTAATTTGCTAATACATTTAAAGGCAAAAGCAGGATAATTCATAAGAGCTCTCCTATCCTAGTCTGCTGCTCACTGGCAGAACTTTTATTGGGAAATAAAAAAGTGGATTTGGCTTAAGAAGAACCAAAACATTTTAAGAGTAAAGTCTTAGAAAATGTAAATCACAATACCACTTTCACTGTTTGACTGACAAGTGATCTCTGCCAAGTCTAGTCTAAAAACACCACAGTAATGAGCTACCATGGGGGGTTTCAGCGGGTCCACCAAAATGAAGGACAACTGCTTAGCTCACAGTGCCATCCTGATGCCAGAAACACTGACTTTAAATTGGATTTCGGTCTAATCCGTGTGCTGTCTTTGTCCCTCTGTCCTTGGTTTATTCAGATTTTTGAGGGTTAATCCCTAAACTGCCTGTATTGACAGAGTGACAGAGGAGGCTTCATATAGTCAGTGATAAGCTAGTGTGACTAGACTGAACTCCAGTGTGAGGTTTATAATCAATGCAAGTAGATTTCCATGAGGAGAGAAGGGTGGACTGAGGTTATGCTAACAGTCTGATATTTGTTAGTAGAGCCGGTGAGCCAGTTCCTCCTCAGTATTAACCCTGGGGTTTATCGATTTCTTGTTGCAGGGACATGTGCAAGCGCATTCACAGGCATGTGTATGCATGCTCATGACTACGATAGCACACACAGACTTAGACACACTTGCACACAAAAATCTGTCACCCATGTTGACATCGCAGCATTCCCTTGGGTCACCTGGGCAGTAGAGACTTGTCGTACAATACAGCCGTCAATGCCTGGACAACTGGCTTGGGTAAGTGGCTGTGCTACTGCAATGTAGTCAATAAAATCCCCTGCTATTTAACAAGGCCTAGCAACAGAGCCAGGTCAAATGCCTTTTCATCTTCTCCAATCTTTTGTTCTAGCGAGGCTGGATCGATGGAACAAAGCTGTTGATATGCAAGCGACGGCTCTGCGCGAACGTATATGAAAGGCATAAACAATCATATGCTCATTTAATTCTGGTCAGTCTGGACAAATCAAAGATAAAGTTACGATTCCTTCCTTATTTGAAGGTTAGTCTTGTATCAAATGCTTACTAAAATTTCGTCTGTCTGTGACATCTCACAGATTATCTTTATGTGAACTGTTTAAAAGATGCACTGTCATATATAATCTATTTATAGGGCTCATTGTGTTTTATGCAATAAAGCCGTAAAGCGATCAGCGATAAAACGATGCATTCATCATAAAGTTATAAAGCTCAAGTGAGAGAAGTTTAGATCCTCAACAAGAGACTCAGACTCATAATAAGATATTATTGCATGTTGTCAAAGTAATGTCCAAAAGCAGTCAGTCTGTGCAAAAGTCTGTGAGTATATGTTTAACTCAACTGGGTGATACTCAACAACTACTGTCAGAAAAACCAACTATGAGAGATATGATCAGTGAAGTTCAACTATAAAGTCTCTCTACCAAGATGAGAATAAAAGTTACGAATGGTTCAAGAAGTTGTGATGTGCTGCTGGTCTCTGAACAGGATACAGCAGCAAATTGGTCTGCCTGGAAATGAGAGCCCTTCCTGGGGGCTTGCATGTGGGCTGAGTCTCCTCCCTTGAGTGTTTCTTTTCACTGCATAGATTTCAGCCCTTTCATATTGTAATGGTCATGGTGGCCTGAGGCTCGAGCGCCAACCTTTTAGCTGTGTGTGGGATGCTTAATTCCTGACATGATGGGCACAGTCTCTCATTTGCTAATGTTCTGTTATATCTCTCTTTCCCTTACCATGCGGCTCCCTCAGTTGTCTTCTCCTCCTCCAGTTCTATAGGAATATAAATTTTCCTCCTTGTCCCACTCTTTCCTCAAGTGGTCTCCCTCCAGTTTATTTCTCTTCCTCTCTCTAAAAGATGCATTATTCCCCCTCTCGCATGCTCAATTAAACTACTCCAAAACTCTGTTTTTTTAAATGTAAAATTCTAATATTGCAACAGCATATGTAAATAGCTTGCGGCATAATTTACAGTGCCAAGTCTGTGCCGTCTGTCTCATGCATGATGTTGCATGCAAGCTTGTCTAGACGCTTGCCTGTAGGCTTTGTTGCTTGTGCACCTGTGTTGATACTATACATCTATGACTCTGCTGTTATATATGCTACAGTTTCACTTTCACCTACCCACCACGCCCACAAGGAGACCTCCATTATTTGCCTCTTTACATTGCCCGGATTCCCATGGAAAGGGTCAAAGATTCAGAAGTAGAAGATGATGGAAATAGGGGTATGGTGCATAATATGTGGATTTATGTTACATCTGCTGCAGTAATAACTACACTGTAGTTTTACAGTCCCACAGAGCCTGAGAGGGCCAGCAAATCCAACATCAAAGGCTTAAAAATCAGCACGTCTGTTTATGCATGCTGCAAGAGAGGAGTGCAAGGTGGGCTGGTTAATCAGGGGTACAGAGCATAAACACACACACACGCAAAGACACCTCCTACATGCACACAAATAGGCACAAATAGGCACTGCACTGCTCTTTTTGCAGTTAGTTTGACACATGCTGTGCTGTCTCATGAGAAACCAACCTAGAAACTACGCAGTTACATGAACACTTCCACAAAATGAATCAAATCCATTGAACTGGGCCTGAAGGCCCTGAGAAGTAGCCCAGGTGAGCTCTCTCTCTCCAAGCCCACTCCATTATGACCATCTCCACATACGCACCCTAGCTAGAGCTAATTAACGGCCTATTACTATGCAGATATATGCAGGGCCAAGAGCAGAGCACAGACAATAAATGGGCTTGATGAACGAGAGAGGGGCAAGCGAAAGGGGTTTGGACTGAGAGAGGGATAAAGTGAGGAATGGGAGAAGAGAAAGCAATAGGCAGAAAACAGAATGGTGTGACAGCAGGAATGGAAAAGAGAGCCATGAGGAGAAAGAGGGAGGGAGTCAGGAAATGGTGCATTAAAGGGAATGAAAGCAGGACAAGTGCACTTTGCACTCCTAATTACTAGCTGCTTGTAGCGCCTGTGATCCAGGAATTAAAGGTTATTGTCATAATTAGTAGTTCTGAGTTTTAAACTATTTTCAGTGTTTTGGCACAAGAAGTTTTTTAGCTGCTAAGAGCTTTTATACACTTCGTGTGATATGATCAAACAGGTGGAACTGGGTCCACGTATACAAAAAATATTCAGTAAACACATGTAATAGTGAGGGATTTTCAGTTAGGTCTCATTCTTATTTTAGGATGCTCAAATTGTAAATAGGAGATAGGAATGCAGTCATTAATCAATATTTGGCAAAATAAAGAGAAATCCACTTTGCCACAGATGCACTTTATTTCAGGTGTACCGACAAAGTGCAGATAACTAAATGTGAGGTGTGAGCATTTGCCAGGTGGAAGAGTTTAGAGTTAGAGAGAGAGAGAGAGAGTAGGAGAGTATGCGAGTGAATTTTAGTCAGTGACTTCAGAGAAGCAGCTAAGAGTCATTAAGAATTGACATTTTATTTATTTTCATTTAACCTTTATTTAACAAGGCAGGTTAATAAGGAAGACATTCTTCATTCATTATCAGACTTATCTCACTGTTGCTCTGCCCTTCTCTCTCTCTGTCTCTCTCTCTCTCTCTCGACTCTCTCTATAGGTTATATAATCCTGTGTTAGTGTGTAAGTGAATTATACACTTATACCTGAACTGCACAAGTTAACTTTAGAATTGATGCCAACATTATAGTTTTCTTGCAACATTTGGTGGATTTTAAGACATTTTGAAATCTTTCATTCTTTACTTGAGTTACTGATATACACAATATATATTGTAAAATTTTACAGTGGAAAATTCTTAAATTATAGGTAGATTTTGATGTTTAGCAATAACAGTTTAAATGATTATTGCTCATGCCAGTTACCAGCATGTTGTTATTCACCTGCACTGAAACAAATCTAAGCTAACGGCAAACATTTCTTTACAGGGTGATGACTGTGTTGGTCTTTTTGAACAGCACAAATGTGCAGTTGAGACAACATCTATGCAAACATCCAACAATCAATGCAGTATCATAAAAATGGTGTTTTCTATACAACTAAACTATACACAAAAATGTTTTTGTAACATACAATGAATTATACTGTATGAAGAAAAGATATTTATTGTGTCTAACATATCCGCATCATTTTTTGCATCAGCACAGAAACAAATCCTTAATCTTTTTCTAACCCTTACTAAAATACTTATTGAGCTTGAACTCACGTCTGAGGTTTGTCAGTCCTGTACATTCAATCTACCCCAAGCACCTCTTAGTGACTTCCCTTGCCTTAATAATTTTACCTCTTTATTCATTAAAAAATGTGTTGCATCTCAATATACTTATAATTGTACTACCTATGCTGCAGTTTATTTGCATAGAAATGCAATTTTTAGGAGACACGTTGGCCAAAAATAAAAGACTGTGTTCCTTTCACATGAAAAAAATCTTAGTAGAATATGTCGACATTATGTTACTTATACAGCCAGCACACTAAAACAACTTTGACCTGTAGGCTATAGCCTTTTAAGATAGCACACTTCAACTAATTAAGTAATTAAAAATCCCATTCTCACAAATTAGAACAGTGTTTCCACAGTCCACTGTATGTGGGTCTTTAACAGAGTCAGCCTCGCATTCAGACGACTAAAATTCGAAAAACTGCTTTCAAACCATACAGAAAATTCAATCGTATTCCTTTAATTCAATTAAGGATAATTTATTTCCAAGAAACACAATTGCAGCGGTTTAACTTCCCAAGCTTGGCTTGCATGGTTAGGGATCGACTTATTATTTCACTCACCAGTAGTCCCTTCATTGCTTGAGATTTAATTAACTAATTGATTTGTAAAAAGCTTGAATATACTGCATAATTAATTAGAATGGGTCACACATCGTTCTCTACATTTTCTATTAAAGGAGTTACTTGTAGGCCAATATTTTAGCACTGACGCACCACAGTCACGCTATAAATCGTTGCTGCAGTTAGTTTAGTAGGTAATGCAATTGTGTATTTGAAATAGTATTCAGGCTGTGTAACTTGTTAAAACTATGAGAGAAAAACTTAATTGTAAAATATGACAACTTACGATTGGTGGACACTGCAATTGTAGAACACAAAGTCCACGCTGGCAAACTTCTTGCCCGTCTCCTTTGACTTCAGGTATAACTTTATTACACGTTGGTCACCTAAAAGGAGACACAAAACACCCACATTAAATACTACCAGTGCTTTTCATCTCTATAGACTTCCTATAGTTTCATTGTGCACAACTAACATCACTTTGAGTTACAATGACAAATGTTTCATGATCTCAGGACCTTGACCAATCCCAGGCAATATGGTCTAAAATCTTAACAGCCTGATTTTGTTGTTTCTTGCCATCAATTTCTGTATAGCTGGTGTTTTGGAGCCTCAGTGTTTCTGCTGCAAACTAAGCAGAGCCTGAAGGAGAATCAATAGAGTTTTTAGAGAAGTTACTCGGCCGAGGAAAGAGTTCAGCTGCCCATATACATTTATGAGATGTGTGCTGTAAGTTTGTGAATCAGCAGTTTGTAATTTTAATAATCACAAAGAAATTGGTACACTTAAAGAGCAGAATGTTTCATGTTTCCCACAGTTGAATGAACAAGCTGAATAAAGCAAACAAATTATATTTGTGCAACATCAAGCAAAACTGCTCAACCGCAAAGCCCAGAATGTAGTAAAGTCATCTTCCCTCCAAAACAAAACTTCTGTAAGTGGCCAAAATGTCATTAAACTATGATTTAAACTATGAGCAGGGCTAATTTAGTAAAATAGATATATGGAGTTAATATGTATTAAAAAAAAGCAATAGAAAGTCATGTGAATAGTTATTTTATCACTTTTTTATGACAAAAAATGGTGGAGGTTACTTTCAGCTACATGCTTATATTCAGAGTAGCAGTGTGAGATCATGAGTTGTGAAATAAACATTCAGGTAGCCAGACATCTCAGACATACCTTGGTCTCGTGTGATAGGGGCAACCTCTTTTGTAGAAGGAGAAAGACAGAAGATCCGTCCGCCATAGATGCGCCCTTCTGTTTCTACGTAGTCCTCAAACGAGCAGTTCACTCCAGCAAACAGACTGGGCACATTCTGGGTCTGAAGTACCAGCTAGGAGGAGGGAGGAAAACAGAAAGGTGAGGCACAACATACGTTCAAATCAACATGCTCAGTTAGCAATACCATAGGAAAGATTACTACACCAGAAAATAACACTCAGCTATGTGGCTTAGAAGTCACTTTTGAGCTCCTACTCCAAATGATGGACAGATGACACAAGAACAAGCTTTATTTAATCTTGTTTCACATCTATCTTCTTCACTTTTCCTGTCAGGCATTCTTCCACTCTGCACAGGAAAACAGACGTATACTAACACACACTGTACCTGCACTTCTGACATGGTGACAGAGACGGTGTCAGGTTGGACAGATAGTCGGACACATTGCTCCACTCTGGTTGTGAAACGCTGAGGTTCGTCAGCACGTTCACAGTGATCCTTCCTCGAACACCTAGTACAAGGTGGTAAATACGACATTTTTTCAGTAGTGCTGCACGAGACCAAAAAGTTTTGAAAGACAAATCCATACTTGATGAAATGACCTCTAGCACACTAACAACAGTTATGTGTCCATGTGCAGCATGTGTAACAGCAGTGAGTAATTAGCAGTGAGAAGTAACTGTATAAAGATTATGAGCGGCAGAGCACCCACTTACAGTAATGTGAGCGTTGCATGGATACAACACAGTAAACAGTAAGTACTTACACATTATGCAGAACACACCAGCCACAGTGAGGATCTCCTGATCCCAGACAGGCTCCGCAGGAAGTGTACTGCTCACAGCTCTCCACTGGTACACGAGTGACCTGGAAATAAAACACACACACACACACCTGATTAATGTTGCACAGAATCCTTGTGTACACTACATTCAAACATCTTATACCATAGTGAAGGTCTGGTATAAACAGGATCTACTGGAGGTGTCCTGGGCCTGGAACATGAGATTAAAGGAGAAAAAACAATGTGACAATCAGATATAAACAGCTCTGAGGGTGCTTCTTACAGCTCCACACTGCTGGATGCAACACTGGCTAGAGGGGTAGGGAGTCAAGGTTTGAACTCATGTAAACACACATATGGGTTGAGATTACAGCCTCTGACAAACAAGCTTTCTGTAATATAGTCTACGGTGTACTGCTCTCCATTGAATCAGAAAACAAACTGTCCAGTGGAGACAGAAGGTGAAAACAATCCCAAATAGCTGGACAAAGACGTTTCATATTACACCAGACTGTACCTTGTATTTCTATAAACGTATGTGTGCATGTGTTTTGCAGGTTGAAGAATTTTATTACCTTTTTTTGGCACTGCAGTATATAGGTTAGGTTTCAAAGAAATTGAACAAAAAAGTAGGTGATTCAAAGCTACTAACTACTACATGTTGCCACTAGGGGCACAACACAGATTAACATCAGGGGCACACCTTGTGAGCTGAATGAGCACCTCTTCCAGTGGCAGATATGATTCATGCTGTCTTACACTACTGCTGGATGTCGTTCAGCAATAAAATGTCAATGTGAATCAAAATAAGCCGCTTACGCAAACAAAATGCTCTTCGTGTTTAATTCTAATTATTAAATGCTGCATGATAACACGCAAACCAAGTTGGTGAACATGGTAAACATTATCTTCGCTAAACCCCAGTTTGGCAGCATTGTCATAACAAGGATGTGTCACTGTTAGAACGCTGACATTAGCAATTATACAGGCATTTACTGCGCGAGAGATGTGTAAAGAAAAGCAAAGTTACAGTGCTCAAAAGAACATAAGAGGACGATGTCTGCTTAATTCCTGTGAATTCCTTGCAAAGAATATGCTATTGTACTTAACACCTTTCAGATAAACATCAGGGATTACTCGTTTTATCCGCTAAATCTCTACCGGCTACCATCTGTGTATCTGCATGACTAAGATAAGATGAAACTTTAATGATCTCTTTGGGGAAACTGGAGAACTTGGGTATTAACAAGGACATCAAACAATGCTGTCCAAATTTCCCTGTCTTTTAAACTGCAGCCAAAGAGATATCTGAACATCAGGGGATGCAGTGGGACAGACAGGAATTATCATTTTAGAAGTCAATTTCCTCAGATAGTTATCTTTGCAGTTATCATTAAACAGACATGTTTTCTGCTGCAGCCTGTATTTTTACCATCTTCCATCTGTCTGCCTGATTATCAGTAAGCACAATTTTTACCTTGAATTTCACCCAGGTTCACATCACAGACTTATCTTTTAGGAGAACAGTTTCAAATGCTTTAATCATATCAGTGCATAATCAAGTTTACTATATACCTCCAAAATACCCAGTGTATATTATCACCTATATGTTTATTGCAAAAACTTCCTGGTTGCTGTTTGCTCTTTGACAGGTGGATTGGCAGAGGGAAAACAGCCTCAGGCAAACACACACGCAAACCAGCGAGAAAGTTACTATTTGAAGCAAAGTCAGAAGTTTTCTAGGGCAGTTGTTAAATACTTAAATACATCACTGACCACCCGTGACACATTCACATACACAAGCTTGTGCACACACTGAAATATGACATTAATGGCACTGCAGAGACAAGGGGGCACATCCGGTGAGCTTGAAGGTGGTGAGGGTGAATTCTAATGGTAGCTGCAGGCACAGCGGCGAGGAAACCTACCTCCAGGCATTTTATTTTAATAATTCTCAACCTTCAAACAGTAAATCAGGTTTGTTTCGCCCCTTTTTTCTGAACAACTGCTGCATAAGTAATCAGACACAAATGCATGTTGGTATCCGCGTCACTGCATACTTAAAAAATGGCCAACCAACCACTCCTTACACACTGTCCCTCTGCCCATCAGACGACTTCCACTGTGTGAAGCAGTCTTTTTCTTTTCTGCAGATGTTCCAACATCAAAACGAAACATTCAAAGGAAAGCACTGCACTCGAGTTGTGCTTTGGTATGACATCAGTTTGTTTGAATGGGTTTCTCTTTTGACATGTTTACTTAGTAGTGTGTGGGTCATAGAACACTTAAGAACAATGTCATTATCCATTCAAGCCCACACACAGCATCAAATCCCAAAATCAAAATACCAGAAGCTTCTGCAAACCCAGTAACTGTACATGAACGTGTGTGTGAGAATGTACGTATCTGTTACAGCTCAAAGTCTAAAGCTAAAATCTTTTTTTTTTTTATGGCATAACGTTTTTACTAAAATATCTCAACAACTATTACACGGGTTGTCATTAACATTCTGTACAGACATTAATGTCTCTTGAGGATCAGTCTTAATGACTCTGGTGACCACGTGACCTTTCCTCCAGCACAGCAATTAGGTTGGCATGTTCAAATTGAACAGACTGCTATTAAATTTGGTGCAGACATTCATTGTCCCCAGAGGATGCATTTTATTGACTTTGGTGACACCTAAATCATAATGCAGCACAATCAGCAGGTCAGTAATATCCTTTATCAAGTGAAATATCTCGACATGTAAGAGAGACTGACACAGTGTTTTATACAAACATTGGTTCTTGTACATTGACTTTGCCGATCAATGGATTTTTTTTTAGACCAACTAAGAAGTCAAATTTGTGGTTAGAGTGAAATATTGCATGTATACTTTCATATGACATTTGTTACAGATATTGTGATGAAGTATAACAACTGATAATTCTTAGCGTGTCACCTGACAACGTCACCAGGTCAAAATTAGCTTTATGTGCGTTAAGCTAAAATGATAAATGTACCACTTTAGTCAGTCAATTAGTTAACAAATTAAAATACAACTAAGGAAGGTCCATTACCAGTAATAAAACATAAAAAAAAACTAATACCTTTATTGTTCTTCTATAAATAATATGCTTTAATGTCATTATATTGGGGAAGGACTTTCTGGATGAATTTATGTGATACAAACTCCATGTTTCTTTTTTCCTTCTATGGTACAGATTTTGTATGTTCTTAACGTGATCTAATTTCAAGACACAACCCTATGGCAGCTTTCATACAAACAGACGCAGTGATCTTTCATATTTCATCCTCAGACTGTGAATCTCCTCCTTTGTGTCACTCTGATGTACGGTTGAACACAATAGCTTATGGCAGATTCATAGCATGATAATAGTAACCTGTGTCTGATAACTATTATAATGCTACCATTACCAGGCACAGGGCTCTTACAGGACACCAAATAGCAGCAAATTGCAGTCATTACTTGCGCCTGGACAAATACCATAGTAGTAATACAGCCTATCTGACAGAGGGAGGAGGACAAAAAAAAAACATGTCACACTCAAGCACAATAGACAGAGAAAGAAGTTTATTCAATCGGGTTTTATGATTGTGGGGCGGATGATGTATTCCAATGGAACAGTTCAATTATTGAGTTTTAGAAA
This sequence comes from Helostoma temminkii, assembly GCA_900302695.1. Classification (NCBI taxonomy): domain Eukaryota; kingdom Metazoa; phylum Chordata; class Actinopteri; order Anabantiformes; family Helostomatidae; genus Helostoma; species Helostoma temminkii. Next base: position 173,452 of record OMLM01020076.1, on the reverse strand, counting down.
ACAGATAATGGGATGGGAAATGGAAGATGCTCAGCCAAAATATTCTTTGTCTTACTGAGGTGGATAGGGAGCATGTGTTTGTGCGTGTGAATGGGAGAAAGTAAATAAGTGAGAACCACCTATTTATATTAAATATGGCATTTTCATCCCTGGCCGATTTGCTGCCGCAGAGGGAAACACATTAATTTGCGGGCAGTAAAGAGAGGGGGGGCAGGGGGAAAGGGCGGGAGAAAAATGACAAGAGGTAGAAGAGCATAGAAAGAATGACATCACAGAGGGAACATGTCCATTTTAAGCTTTAATTCTAGTCTTCAAACTGAAGATGGACAGCGGGGGAATCAGTGGGATTAACATTGCTTTTCAGTTTTATTGGTCACATTTCCAGAGTGGAGGAAAGAGGGAGGGCAGAGAAATGGGGGACTTTATTACAAATAAATAACAGCTACAAATGAGCCTCTCTCATCTGGGTCATTATGGAGAGGCTCTTAATTTGCCTAGTGGCAAATGAGAGGAAAGAAGGGGGTGGAGGTTGCTAGGAGGGAGATGTGGATGGGGAACGCAGGCAAGATGAATGAGAAAGACACACAAATGTAACAGCAAATGACGTTTCATTCCATATATGGGACCTGTGTGGTCCCAGCTACATGCAGCTATAGGCCCAGCTGTAACTGTCCAATTTGCGTAATATGGATGGAGAATATATGCCATTATTATCACTATGATGGATAGCTTGTTCTGCTAGCAAGCGGGATTTCAAGACTGCCATACATATGTACACATGTTACAAGCAACAAAGTGCACGCAGATGGTAACATACACACATTTATACGAAGTCTTAAAGTATGAACTTTAACATGTGGCTGCAAATTACTATTGAATTACTGCAAGGGCATAAATGCATGCAAATATACACATGGTTCATGTAGATGCTAAACAAATAATGCTTACTAGTATATGGGATATAAATATAAATAATTCTATGTGTCTAATAAGACATTATTTTATTAAATATTATTTTATAGTATTTGTTTTATGTCTGTCCAATTTCCTTTCTTCTCTGTCTCTCTATTTTTCAGTTATGCTCTCATCTGTCTTGGAATTGGCTGGACACACAGAAAAACACAGCAAATGAGGCCATAGATCACAAGTAGACACATGGAGACAAAACCTTGGAGGAAACAGACAGAGAGAAGAGAACCAGAAGAAAAATGCAGACCCATGTAAAGAGAAGATCCCTTCATCATCATCTTTTAGAAGTGCATTTATGTTTTTGTAAGCTGTGTAATAATCAGGTGGTTTCATTTCAAAAATAAGAACAATGTTACAGTACAGATGTACAGTTATGTCCTTAAATAATGGAATGAAAACAAGTGTTTTATTTGAATGTGTGGACTTTAGGAGTACAGGTTTGTACCATTGCACACAGTTTTGCTGTTTCCCCAGTCTTTATGGGGAGCTAAGCCCACCGACTGCTGGTTATAACCACAAACTGAACAGACAGACACGAGAGTCGTGCAGATTTTGTCATCTATTCCCTGAAAATAATTAAGCCCATTTCCTAAAAACTATGCATTTAAGCTTATGCACAAAATTGTCTTCCTAACTGCAGATGTCTGCAGTTCATGAATAATTCATGGCAAAAATGTGCACATGCATTCAAATATCAAACTTACACACACAAAGGACTTAATGCACCTCACATCCATCTCAACTTTCTCTCCTTTCATCACACACCTACACACAAACAGTCAGTCAGCTCTGTCACAAATCAACTTTAGCCCATTTCTTTGTTCAAACCCAAGTCACGCTGTTCCTCTCAACCACATTAAGACATCTCTCGCTCTCGCTGACTGTCACTTTGACCGTCTCACAAATCACATTATGATCAGCCGATCACTCATCTCTCTGCCCTGACAGACAGGCAGCTGGGGTGTGTGCGCTATTGTGTGCAGGTAAGAACAAGACGAGGGTTTCAGTATACATCATGCCACCTAAAATTATACTGGCACGATATTAAATTTAAAAACACATAAGAATCAGTTGCTAAAAGTGTGTTATTGAGTTTTTCACAGCGTACTAATAATACGCTATTAATATATTTAGAACAACATTATAAAATGTGACATTCATGAAAAAAGTCATTATGAATAATTTTGATATATTGGCCATTTGAACATTTGCTATGCTGGGATGTGTGTAATAAAATGCATTATATTTCATATTTTACTGCCTGTATTGCACTCTGCACTGAGGCAGTATGGCATGCACTTTGCATTTTGTAAATTGACTACCATCATTAGGAAGCAGTTATGCCCAGTTCTGAAACCCTCTACAAAAACCCCTTAAAACATCCAATGGGCTCCACACAGACTGTTAATGAGCACAGAGGCAACTGCTGTCAACATTTCTTAAAGCAGTTCTTCTATCCTTAATCCAGGCAAGGCAGATGTGTTTTTTAACATCTGCTTAGGAACCACCACTCATTTTGGTTTATGCAAAAATGTTTAATGAGGTCAGAGGTCAGTGAGAGTCAAGTATTAAACTTGAACTTTAGACAGAAGCAGCCCTGAAGTACATCAGTGTCTTGCTTAGAGACACTTGAGAAAATTCACAGCTATGCTCTGTTTTAAATGACACTGCCTTTAAGCAATATCATATCACTGATTTCTGCTAGACCTTGCAAAACTTGTGCCAAGACACGCTGATCCAAAACTCACCAATTAGTTGAAAGAGCCAAGGACACTTAAAGTAAATTTTTATGTCCTCTCCTAATTATTCTCCTTGTCTCTCGCTCACTAATATTTTTTTTGCAACTTCAAAGTTGGACAAACACCAAAGAAACTGCTCTAAAAGGGCTGCATGGCAGTCTTTTCTCCCTGACCTCCAAGAGCAGTAAATGCTGATTGAATTGAATATGAGCCCTCTCTGATGTGATGCCAGGGGTAGGGTTTCTCCACTGTGCAGTACAGTACGACTCAGTACATTTCAGTACTGTAGCTAAATCGATACACGGAGGAACATCATCAGACCATTATGTGACTGTCTGAGCGGCCTCCCAGAGGCAGAGGCGAAGCCATTAGCTGCCAACAGGTCACCTTACGAAGCTGTTTTACAAGCGAAGAAGCTTGACCTTGCTCTGTGAGATCACAAGTGGAAATGTGGTGGTGACACTATGGCAGGGGACGGATCAGAGACTGGGCTTGATCTTAAATATGCTTGTACATGCAATGCAGGAAGCAGAATCCCAAAAAGAGCAAGTCTGGAGGATCTATTGGTCTATAAAGAAAAAATAACTTATTATTACAGCAAACAGGTGAATAGAAAACCTCGCTTCATAGACGCATATGAAAAGAAATATAGGCAATCATGAGTAATTTGGCAGAAATCATTAATAGATGCAATCCATATCCATTTACCTAAAATCAATCAGGTGATGTCATCCATAGGAGCATACGGGATGCAAGAAATAATTCTGCCTTAATGACGTCAGCATCAGAGCGTGATGACAGGATGAAACATCTCCCTTACCCTGCTGTTTTTATTATATCGGGACAATTTCAACATGCGAAGAGGAAACAGTGGCCATGATAAAATTGACTTTGTACCATTATTCATTTTTATGAGCACAAAAATGATGTGATATCACCGAACAGAAAGCAACAGAGCAAAAGCTAGAGGCAAGCAAAGATACAGAGCCAGAGAAGACAGAGAGAGCGTGTGTGGGTATAAGTGTGTGTACGGCAGCGACACAGAGAGAGCCATGTATAAATCCATTGACTGCTAATCGAAAACTCTCCCCTCGCAGTGTAGTGGACAGTTTTATGTTTTCACACAACGCGTCTGCATGCTTATATGTGAGTCGCTACTGATATTCTGATACTGAGTCCAATCCAACACTTTTAATTATGTGTGAGAGTGAATATGGGAAAAGGTAAATTGCTCTGTCAAGCAGGGAAATGGGCTTTTTGATGTTTGAGCTCTCATCACATGGCGTTTCTATTATTCAGCAAGGATAAAGGAAGGGCGAGGAAGAGGACGAACAGGGCAAAGGTAATGGACTATATAGAAGAGGATGACTGTGACACAATCGCCCGACTGTGCTGCGGACTTCACTTCAGAAGACCCCAAGCCAATGGGACGAGGTTCCTTCCCTGATTGAATAAACCAACAGCACATGACATTTAACCTTGCATTTAATATAATTTATAATATTGGTCAAATATGAGTTATAAACAGTGAAAGCTTTTGTAAAGGTCAACCAAAAGAAGGAATTAGGTCTGCCCACTTGATCACAGAACTGGGCGTCCCACAAATCAGGCCTCAAACGGGACCATCTTGCACATGACGCAAGTTCGTCACAAGACATCTGATCAAACGTGGTTAAACACTGTTCTGTTTGTATGTTAACATTATAATTTACCCTCGAATGTAATCAAACTCCTGTCCAGAGACCACAGAGTTACAGTTTTTGCTTTGGGGATTTTTGTTTGGCTTAAAGCAACACAAGTTCATACACTGCTGGGCCAGCAACCTAAAACCACAATACATTAGCTTAAGTCCAGACAGCCGCTGGCTGGGAAGATGCTGCTCATCAGCAGGCTAGGGAGCACACACTCTGGTCCTGTACTCTCTGGAATACAAGTTTGTTTTCAGCAACAGGAGGAAGATCCTTATTCTATTCTACTCTGTCTGAGGCTGCTACTCGGAGTTACTTCACAAACTCACTTCATCTGAGAGAGATAGAAGTGAGGCCCCCAAAGAATATTAAAAAGATGAGGAGTCGGGGAAAGGAACAGAGCATATCCTGCAAACCAATTATATTTCCCTATCTCCTCAACTGTCAGCTCTCTCTCTCTTATACTGTTTTTCTCTGACTGAACTGTGAATCTGGTCAGTGTTGAAGTGACGGTCATTATCTCTTCTGTCTGAAAAGATGGTTATTCAATCTCGTCCACTCCGTCAGTTAGTGTGCATCTGATTTTTACTTAGATAGACTAAATATATAAAAATCCAAAACAAAAACTGTGATTGCAGCACAGGTCTGAGACAAAACTTAGCTTGTAGTGGAATAACTACGATATCTGGCCTGGCTGATACAGTGGTGTGGCTAATTCTTGTCTACATTTACAAAAGCAGAGAGATAACAAGAATTTAAAGTAAAGGTAAAACAAAACATGATCTTTGTTGTGAACTTTGTCCATTGTCAGCTACACAAATCACCACAGTTTACCACACTGCGTCTCCAGCTGGGCTGCAAACATGAAGTACATTCAATGAATAGTAAACCAACGACCCTCATTATAAACAGTGTAAACGAGCCTGACAGCAGTCATGTTAGAAGTGCCTGATTTAGCTTCAGTCATTTTTTGTTTTTATTTACAGTAGATGGTGGAATGTTTGTGAAACAAATAAATAGATAGCTGTAGTGAGTAAATCAACACCTGCTCTATAATTTCCCCCCTATTATCGCTGTGACAGCAGATATAAAACAGGAAGAAAAATCTTTTCATTTTATTTCTCGATAAATTATTTAGCCATGAAGCTAGCTAACGCTATTGGTGGGAGCTTGCCAAATAATATTGTAAAATCTTTCTGCAAATAAATTTTGAAAAAGGGGATTGTCTTGTGTAGGAGTACTGGACAAGTCTTGCCTGTTAGTGGTGTTAGTGAGTCGACTCCCTCTGCTTTTACTGTATCTATCTTCTTACACAGTCCAACTCAACTTCCTAGTGTGATGTGCATGATTTCCTCTGTCACATCAACAGAGATGCTGTCCATTTGTATCAATTACACTCCACTTGCTCTTCACACTCATTCAGACACATGGAAGTCAATTATGTCTAATCGCTGGTAAATTACGCAGCACTCACATGGCAGTTACTATCAATGCACTGGGAAGTCTCATTCAAGGTTATCACGTTGTGGTCATTAACCGATGGGAGATAAGAGAGTCGTGCAGGTAAAGGAAGGGCAAGATGGAAAGTAGCGGAGAGGAAGTGATTGTAGATGAACTCTTTAAACTATAGAAGCTATCACACCCTCATGAATGAATGCAGTTCAAGATAACAACACCTACAAGCTGTTTTGTACTCACTGCAGATGAACTCTGAATGAGAAATGAGAAATCAATGAGACAGAGCCTATTTAAAATATGAACACATAACAATACTTTCATCTTTTTCAAAAGAAAACTGATGTTTTTTTCCCCTTTGTTTATATTTAATTATATTTTAGGAAAGCTGGGTTGAAAACTGTTGGTACTGACTTTTTCGTTCCTTGTGGCAGAGTTATGGATAATTATATCAAATAAAAATCACACATCATAGGGTATTTTGACAACAGCATTATTTAGATCAGTGATTCTCAACTCGTTTTCAGTAGGTCGTAGGCCTTTGCATGTGCAAAAAATAAAAATATTGAAAAACCTGACAAAACACCAAATACCTTTGTGTGTGTTGTGCAGCGAGTGTTGGCAGTTCTCCTATTAATTCCTCCAAACTCAGGTCTGTGATATCAGTGTTACACCTAAGGTTGAAGCGAGTGCTGCTTGATTTTCTTCAAAGAACAGTGTTTTTCAATATTTGCTTACTGATAAGGAATAAGAAAACTTAATTTTGTATACTTGAATCTTTTTGAATTGTGCTTTTTTAAATTATTTTGAGTGTGGATAAAAACTGCTACTGAAGAATAGTGCAGTGTTTGCTGCAGATTCAGTGAGTGAGTAATTTACTGAAGCTAAAGCTACATAATTTCAATCTTTTTAAAAATACTAATTAGTAGTTGCCCTTTTTATTTCATGTATTTTGCATGAAAACACTAACAGAATCTGTGAAATTGCTATTAATGAAATGTTCTAATTGTTATGTTAGCTGTATGATTAAATCGATTTGAGAAGTTGAAAACTAGAAACCACAAAGAGCCACAGTGAAATTCTTCTGTGTGTCTTTGCCAATAAGTGACTTCTAAAGGCATGGTGGTGTCCTGTACTTTTACATTTAGTTATTTGTCAAATGAGAAACACAGCTCAGAAATAACTTGAGGTTCACTTTCCAGGAATGAATGTACCTGAGGAGCTGGGGGTCGAAGTGCCAACCCCTGTAATTAGTGGACAGCCCCTCCTAAGCTGCGGGTGGAAAATGCTAACACATTGTTACAATTAAAACTTTCAAAACTTAAACAAGCTTCTTGTTGAGCTTGATCAAAAATAAAACTGTCACAATCTACTAGATATGTGAGGTACCGTACGACAGGGTATCCTTGATGGAAAGATTATGTGGGCTTCAGCTTATATCTAACACCTTTTAATATCCGTGATACTAAGTGACACTGATTTAGGTTAATTGCACTCTTCATATGTGTATGTCTTTAGAACATATTTCCTCACGAACCCTTTATGGCACTGTTCCACATTTATATTCTGCTTTCCCTTCCTGACCTCAGTCAGTTTTAGGTAGTGTAGATGTGTGTGTCTGTTTCTGTGAGTTTTGCAAGCACAACTGAGTGTGGAAGCATTGTGAGAGCACTGTCACACCCCAAAATCACCAGGCAGAAACATGATTTTTAATGTTAATTTATCCTCAGGGTTGCTAAATGCAGGCTGAACATTGCCCATTGCATTCAACAATGTACATATGTCATACCTGTTTATCTGTGAGGGTGTATAAGTACTGATGATCTGGGCTGAACAGCAGATCTCTCAGTATGGGGCTCCCGTCGCTAACCACCACGTTCTCATACAGCAGAGCAGGCTGAGCAATGGAGTTCACAAGGATCTGGAAGAGAAATGAAGAAAATGACAAATCGTGATGACAGTCCAACATTTCTCGACTTACTTTTAAACACGAGTTTGAACAACAAAATACTAATAAATGCCTTTGTTGTACCCCTGGTTATTGAGGGACACTGTATCTGGAAAGATGCAGAGAAGCATAAACAAAATGTAATTTTTCTTTTGCCTTTTATTAGACTAGAGGCAGAAATATCCAAAACTAAAAACAAACAACACAATCAGAATGATAAAAGATCTGCACCTGCCATGGTTTGTTTTATCAGCATGCACTGCATTTAACACAGCTAACCACAACACTGACATATTCATGAGTACTTAAAATTCTTATAAGACGCTTTCTGTCTGTCCTGTGAAAGTCTTTCCTAATGTACAACAGCAAGAGGGTGTTCAAGAAAATGATGTATTCAGTTTCACCTCAAGTTAAAGCAGCCAATTCCCATTTCATTTGCAGTTACACTTCAAAAGTTTGCTTAAAATGTTGCTGTCAGCTGAAAAACACCCATTGAAGTAGCAGATGACATTTTCAGCACTTTCATTTGGTTCTCAATTTATGCTGAAACTCAAAATCATACCAGTTGGTTATGGTGCCACACTGCTGAGAGTGAAACTACAGTACACAACTAAATGATTGTTCTTTTGTTGGGAGTTGCCAGTGTTAAGTCTACTAACAAAATGTAAGACTCATGAGGGCCATTCTTCCTGCACCAGCAAGAAAATCTTTCTCCTTTCTCTCTGTACTGTTTTTGTCAGGATCTCACTTTTTCTAATTTCCCCAACTCCATCTGCTCATCCATCAACTGACAGGAGCTTGGTCTTCAGTCTAAAACTTTTCTGTCGCCTAGATTCACTCTGTTGTGTCTCTCTTTTTTTCCCCTCTTTCTCGTCTCAACAGTCTCATGTGTTATTATCAGCCAAATCGCTACCAAATCGAGTTTTCTTAATCTTTCTGTGGAACAGACGGTTCATTAACGCACTGGCTGCCATCACTGTATGTGCTTTTGTTGCTTAAGAGGAAGAAGAGGCTTTGGTTAAAAAAAGTGCTTTTACAAATCAGCTTTGAGGAGTTCTCAGTGGGAAAGGATTATACACTTAAAGGTAAATGTGTTGCATGTTTACAGTAGAAATAGAACAACAAGAAGCAGGATTTATAGGAAAATCTGATTTAGCCAGATGCTACTTATATGTGATTTGTACTGTTTATTGTATGTCATAGTTTTAATTGTGTCAGAAAAGCTGCAAAGCACAACATTTCCTAGCTTTCAAAAATGTGTGTGTAAAGGAGCTGTATCCCAGTTGGTCATCTGTCTCTTTTGTTGCTCCTGTGCATGAACACACACATATACTGTACACACACTGGAGCTTCTACTAACGTGAAGAGACTACAACCTTTTGTCATTAAAGTTTTAGACTCTGGTGACTTGTTTCTCTCCCTCTTCCTCTGAAAGCTCCCATTCATTCTTGCACATACAAAACAACAACAAACAAATAAAATGTTTTTTCCTGAAACTCCTACATGCCCTAGGCTGCCGTATCGCTTGTGATGAGTGAAGAACTGTGGTGGAGAGAGGGGGTAAAAGGTGCAGGGAGTGTGATCTGCCCTATCGCTTGGGGCAGAGGGCAGTTGGAATGGGATTCAGGTCAGCTGGCACAGAGGGGACAGCAGACTGGAGCAGGTGACTGTAGATTCTCATGTAGTCTACAAACCTGCAGGATTCTGTGCTCCTTCTCAGACTCACGCACTCTGGAAGTCACTATGCCCAAACAAAAACCTCTCACTGAGGCAGCGGCGGCAGGTTAGAAACTTTAATTAACCCCCTAGCCCACTTGTTTCACTTTCTCTTCTTACAGTTGACAGTGGAATGATGCAGACAGCGTGATTTAGTGCAAAGCTTTACTGAAGTTAAGCAAACAATGCAGCAAAGTATAGAATAATATTACAAAAGAAATGTCATCTCTTTACCTAGCTGAAATAGCTGCAGGAACTAGCTTGATAAATTGCACTTTTCTCTGTGTACTCTGTGCTCACTAAATTCAAAGCCATAAAAGTTTAAAAAAAAAAAAAAAAAAAGAAGGCGACACTAGGGCATCTGGAACTTTTTTTTATGTTTCCATTTGTCCAGTTTCACAC
>OMLM01020076.1:146225-160695 GCA_900302695.1 Helostoma temminkii | reverse complement strand
GCGCGCGCGCACACACACACACACACACACACACACACACACACACACACACACACACACACACTCTCACTCTCTCACACACACACATGTGCACACAGCTGATACACATACATTTAGTAATATATATATATACACATAGTAAGTAAGAAATTTAGTAAGAATTAGTAAAATAGACTAGACAGTGAATATTATATGTTATATACAACCACATCCTATACAACAGTCACATGTCCTCAATTAGATGATAAAAGTGGAAGAGAGAGAGACTGAATGGTGTCAGTGTAAGCTGGTGTGCTGGGATGACCCTGATTGGCGGGTATCCAGAGTATCATGGCACACCTGCTGACTACTCAGTCTCGCTCTCTCTCTCTCTCTCTCTCTGTCACACACACATACGACTTGGTGGAGCAGCATCACTGAAACGGGTTACTAGGAGTGAAATTAATCATCGTTCTTTTGTCGCACCACTGCTCTCACAACAGGGGGATGGCCCCAGGTGACGTGCACATATGCAGACACACACACACACACATACAGGAAGAGTGACAAGCAGGCAGCTGGCTGGCGACAGCATGCCACTATAAAGCTGTTTTCTTAACAAGTAACAATAGTTTTCTGGGTAAACGAGAACAACACTGCCAATGTGTGGTCAAGGGAACATACACTACACCAGCTGTTTCCGATAGAAGAGCATTTGGATATTGTTTCAATCCATTTATATAGTTCTTTCTATCTTTTGACACAGTATCAAACTCTAAATTCATTCAGATTAAGCAATTTATTTTCTTAAGCCAGAGTAGTGTTTTCTTTTTTTTTTCTTAGTGGAGAAATTATCTGGATCAAAACTGGATCACACTTTGTGTTAATAAAATTGATGGGAGCCAAATTCTTTTCATTCTGTTCATATGCATAGTATTTTCTTTTCTTATGGTCCAATGCCATACATGTATTGTCTCTTACTATATATACTTTTACAATATGACAATCATCTTCTATTATGACAAGACTTTCAGGTAATCTGCAAAACTCTGAACTCAGACAAAAGTTGTTTTTTTTAGCAGAATTTCACTATAATTGATTCATGCAGAACTTGGAAAATTAGCAGTGTTTTGGAGCAGCTGACATGTTCGTCTTCCAGTAGCAGTTGTTTTGAGCACCAGTGTACCATTTTCAGCAGTAGCTGCTTCTACTTGCCAGAATGTGACAGTGGAGGCAAAAGAAGCAAGAGCAATTAGATACTCACATTAAAAATTCTCAAAGGTTTAACTTGACAACAGCTTGAATTATACTGATGTTATTTTTCTTTCCCAGACCCCTGGCATGTTTTAATGCTTTATTAGCACTATTAGCACCGTTAGGATTTCTCACTGAAACTGCAGGGCACTGGGAGCGTCAAAATGTCACCGCATCCCTTTGACTTACATCTCTGTTGGGGACTGCGTGCTATAAAATGACACTTTATAACCAGAAGATGTCTCTTTCTATTCAAGTCAGGAGCACACAGATAAGCACCCGCGTCCACACAGCTCCCTCCGCCAGAGCTGCATCTGTACCCCTCTTGTCAGATAGTAAGACAGGGCAAAGTACTTCTTCTGCTGTCAACCGGGCCGGGCTGGCACAGTCGCATGTGTTGTGAGTGTGTGTTTGCGGGTGTGAGGCCTCTTTAATCTTTCACAAGCGTGATGGACTTAAGTTTCCCCCTCAGCACCACTCTCACAAACCTTCTTTCCATACACATTCACACATACATACACATCTTGCCTTCCCCTGCCTGCTCCCATCATAACCACAAGCTACAACTAGTCCCCAGAACGATGGCTTGCTTCGTTGCTCATTCTCTTTGCTGTCTTTGCTTTTTTTTTCTACTCTCCATCTCTTTTATCCCTCTCACACAACCCTCACATCTTCCTTTCTATCCTTCTTGTTAACTTCATCTCCCCACGTCTTACTTTTCCTCCCACTCTTTCTCCCCCCTCCATTCCCCTACATCTTTCTGCTCTCATTCTTGAATTTGCCAAAAAAATGCCTATCATTCACAGTCTTTTAGTTTGATATTAAGCCTCATTTCTTTTAAAACTAGTGAAAAACTCGATCAGTGGGGGTCCATAAAGTAACTCTTAATTCAATGCTGTCTTACTTATTTCAGTAACAAGTGTCATTATCGTGAAACAAGGCAGAATAATGCAGATCACTCAACTGGTATAAAAAATTGACAACTTATTCACTGACAATCTTAAAATGAGTTGGATTGCATTAAAATGCATTGGAATTATTTTACCCGCTGGCCATTTAAGATTGGATTAAGATTGGTAGAATTTGCAATGTTTCCTTTCCCTCCTTTCACTCAGTCTTGCTGTGCCATGCCACCTCTGAGAATGCTTCTGACATTAATCAATGCGCTAAAACAGCAGGTCCACATTGTTCCCCGAGGCAGATCCTGAAGGCTGAGGCCAATTTGAAGCTAATGGCATCCTCACCCTTTTGAGCAGCATCTTGTAATGGTGCCGTTGCTGGTTAGAAACCTACTGTAGGAACCAGCTGGAGAAAATGGACTGTAATTGAAAGGAAGTATGAATTTATGACTTTTAAATCATGCAGTGCTTGTATAAAGTTTTACTTTGCCTAGTAAAAATGGCAAAAATACATCAAAGCAGAAGAAGAAGCAAAACATCCCTGTTCAAAATTTGTTTTTGTCAGTTATGACTTTTGTTAAGAAAGTGGAGAAAGCTCCCTTTATAGGAAAAACCTCTAAAACGACCAGGCTCAGGGTGGGTGGCAATCTGCCTCAACCGGTTGGAGTGAGTGGAAAGTGGACAGAGAAAAGAACAAGCTGCAGCGGACAAAACACCACGCAGATTGGAAGGCCAGAAACGTCACAGCGGAAACATACAGCTGTGGATTTAAATCATAATTGTTTTGTCAAATTATAGTTTCCAGAGTCAACAATTAGCTTCCATGTTTCATGTTTACTCCAACACAGAGTTGTGGAGAAAACCATAATGAATGTCAGTAGCATTTTAACACACACTAATTCAACAGCTGTTACATTGAAAATGCTCTGTCAGATAAAAACAGGCAATGCTCCACCAGGAGAGGTGTGGGAGGAGATCTTAAGAGATCTTTGTCAGAAGAAGATAGCAGTTTGGTGTTTTTGCGGAAGGGTGTGGTGGCCATGATGAGCGGACTCTCTACAGCAGCTGCAGAGGAGGCTTCTCTGGGTCTCTACATGTTTGAGGACGCTCTGAGAGCCGTGCCATTCTGAGCATCTCAAGGTGAAACGGAAAGCTCGGGTCGATGGGGAGAAAACGATCAAGACGAAGGATGCACTCTTGGCGCTTCACCACCAAAAATATAACTGCTGGCTCTGAGCTATTGTTTTCACACACCCACTATAATAGTTTTATCTTGACAGCTTTGAGATGAGGACAAGTGAGGACAAATCATCTCTGTAGCTTTATCAGTGCGTGTGTTTGTGAGTCTGTATTTGCATGTGCACATCATTTCACTTCCCTCGCAGTATCTGATTTGGCTCCACCATTTCTCTCATTCGTTCCTCAGAGCTTTGGAAACAATTGCATTTCTTTTTTGTTTCTCTCTGGCTCTCCCTCTCTCTCTCCATCCATCTGTCCCTCTCTCATCCCACTCTCTCTTCAACTTGTCACACACTCTCTCTCGCTTTCCTTTCCTTTTCCCCTGATGTACCAGCTCAGCTGACACACATGAGCAGCCAAGCAGAACACACTTGTGTATATAGCGCAGCCTAGCAGTGTGTGTAGGTGTGAGTGTGTGTGCGTTGGTGTGTTTTGCCCTGTAGTGAGTGGTGAAACTACTGCTAAACTAGCTCAATTTGTCAAGAGCAGAGAGGTGTGGGCCTTGAGGACTAGCATACTGCTGTCTTCAAAATAAACATAGGAGTAGGGGTTTAGAACAAAAGAAAAAAAATAATTTGAAGAATAAAACTCCAAGAGACACAGAAACTTTGTACATACACACACACACACTTATGTTCTTTTGGATCAGCTTGACTGGAACAAACACCAGGAGAAAAGTATACTTCATCACTGCCACTCCGTAAGTGTGTGTGTGTGTGTGTGTGTATGTGTGTTTGAATGTGTGTTGACTTTGACAAAGAGCGGTCACGACCTCAATGTTGACGGAGCATTTTATGTGTGTGTGTGTGAGTGTGACAGAGAGAGAATGCAACGACTCATTATTAAAGGGGTAGTGCATATAAATTATCAGCTCCTGGCCTGAATGAACTAAATAAAGAAAACAATGTCACGGTGCAGTCACGGGGTGAACGTCTGCTGAACAAATGATAAATGTCTCCCTCTTTCTCTTTGCTCTCCTCCCCTGGCCTGTTGCCACAGCGATTAATTCTGGGATGCAAAGAGAGAGGGGTAAAGAGAGAGAGAGGTAGAGACTGAGAGAGTGACACATTTTGGTCAGCTTTGATTCAAAGGCCTCACGTTTATCACAGCTTTTCACATACAAACACAAGAGAACACAGTTTGTGACTATGATTTATACCCTTCTCACACACACTCAAAGATATATATGAATCCATACACAGCCACACCCAAAGTTGTAGGTAAAAGGTAAGGTTGCACAATTTGGCCAAAAAATAAAGAAAGTCATATTACATTTATTGTGGGCAATACTGTTATTGCGGTGTAGTAAACAATATAATGACACTGACTTGGTTCAAAGTATAAAATACAGAGTGAGTATGATATCATTCTTAGAGTAACTGGATCTCACACGACTAAACAGTGTTTAAAACAAGATCAAACCTACAGTTTTAACTTTTAACTCAAGTTTAACAAAATCAAAAAAGAAGAGATTTACAGGGACAAACAACAGTGATAAAGTGTCCGTCATTTCGGCTCATTCCCGCTTCATTAGGCTGCTGTTCCCCACACAGTGAACAAATAGTGGAGGTGTCAGCCACAGCAGAGAGACATTCACTGGCATATTTTAGAGAATCACCTCACGTAAAGTAGCTTGTGCCTAGCCACAAAGTCGCCATGTTGGGAAGGTCATGTGACCTTCAAATGTGTTTGTTTTTTTAAATATATAAATTACTATAAAAATATAAATTTAACTTGTGTTTTACTCTGGTTTGTTTATGAGGTGATAGCACATTAAGAAAAAGTTACTTAAAAAGACACAACAGGCATGAATCACTACAGCTGCTTTCACACAGGTGCTGGAATCCTGACTTTCTCCAGAAACACAGCAGGTAATACCGTGGAGTATTCACAGCGAGCGGGAAAATAAAAACAACAACAACAAAAAACTGGGGTGCTAATGGAAATGCAATGCATGGAAATGAAATGCAAAAGAATATGTACAAAGACGATTTTATTTTTTTTGTCTGGTAACAGGTTTTGAAAGAAAAGCCTTAATTTTAATGTCATTTAATACACCTGCTCCTCTTCTCCTCTCCTTGTTCAGAGATACTGTGGACACTGAATCATGAAAGTTACATCACTGGCCTTTGAATAAGATGAAAGCTGTAGAAAACCAGCAGTAACACACAGATCAACAGTGATCACTTGTGCTGTCACTGGGAGAATTGCCAGTGACAGCACCAGTGACTTTTTAGAGCTACAGGACATACTCAATCAGAATATGTTCACTGATGTTCTGTAGGTTATTCCTATAAATATTAGGTCCTGTACTGCAAACAGCACCAATGTAATTGTATATGTATACACACACATATACACATATCGATAAATTTTGTATTGTTGATGAGCACATGCTCTAATTGGATGGAGCCGTGACAATAGTTTTCAACATTTGGGTCTCTAGTATGTTTTTTTCTGACCACTAGAATTGTATCTCAGTGTCCTAGGCGACAAACTCTTTCTTCAAATGTAGCTGGAGGCAGCTAGCTTCATTTTAGGACACACATACTGTGCTGGATCCCTTTAGCTGATCAACAAAAGGAAACGGTGTTTAAAGCAGGGCTTGTTTTAAAAGTTCATTGGATAGTTAGTGTTTGAAGCACACTTGCTCATGCTCCTCACCCAGGCACAATGAAAGCTCATCTACAGTAATTATGCCCCATACTGCTCTCTGTGTCCCCAGCACAGCCCTAGGAAAGGGTGGGGCTATTCCTGTCCTATATCTGGTCAGGTGCCATGCAAAAAAATTTGAAACGGGTAAATAAATTATTCACATAAAATTGACACAGGTTGAGTGTGAGTGGACACAGGTAAAAATTTCCTAAATGCAGGCCGATAGGGGGTGAAAGAAAGATGACGCTGCATAATTGGACCCGTGCAGGAGTCTACTCTCGTGTTTAGGATTTAACGGGAGGGCATGACATCACAACAGGCACAGTTTTTACTTTGCTTTCTCTCAACATTTTAAATAACTTAAAAACACCATGGGGGTAAAGTTAAGTAATTTGACAACACAGGAGGAAATCCATCATCCACTTAACTCACCCCAAAGTTCTGTTCTTTTCCTAAAATGAACAGCTCTTTAAATGTATGTAGTGCTATAAAGCTACTATAGTAAACTACTATAGTAGTAAAAACCACACCATCGTTTCAGGAACAGAAATCTATTGTTTTTATAATTACTTATGTAGCCTAGCAATAATGTTGTACTGCAGTATGTCACACCATATTAGCTTTAAGAGTTTACGTTGGCACAAAAGAAAGAAATTTCATTCCACAACATTCACATAATAAAACAAATAATCTGCGCTAGATTAAATTAAAGTTAATTAGTTAATTAGAAATTAGATGTTAATTATCTTGTAGCATTTGGATCTTATTGTTATGTTCCTCTTCTTCTCTGCATATCCTGTCTGCTAGCTTTCTCTACTTTCTAGTCTTGGGAACAGAGAGAGGACAGTTAGATTAATGACCTCAGGCTCTAACGCACTCTGTCTTCCTGTTTATGTCTGTATGTTACTCACAACCGCACTGGGATGAGACACACAGCACCCATATTTTTGGACTGCCTGTTCTCCTGCTGTGCTTTCATTCATCTCCATTTTAGCATATTTGTCGCAGCTGCTGACACAAAAAGTAAAAGTCACTTCCTTTAGCAAACAGGAAGAAATTCAGTCTGAGAAGTCTTGGTGCAGGTGGTAAATAACTACAAATGTGCATGTAGATGCTGATTCATGCACGCCTTTCATATGTCTGTGCATCTGTCTGCACTCGTATCTGCTTATGTGTGTGCCTGTCGCCCTAGTCGGATGTGTAATTACAAAGGAGAGACGATAAGCCAGTTTTTCCTCTCCTGTGGGAGCTCACAGCTAATTATAGAGCCAGCAGAGCTTCAAATTGCCATTTAAAACAGCCATACGGTGGGAGACAATAACACACTCCCCTGATGGTGTCACCACTGTGTAGTAAGTGTGTCTGCATAGAGGTATCAGTAGAAGACAAAGCAAAAGAAGCAGCAGCAAAGTGGAGAGAAAAAGAAGAGAGTACCCTGCAGCCCTTTTACTGTAGCCAAAAACGACTGATTCCCTGAGCAGATCATATTTTAGCAGCTAAAATGTCTGAATGTTTTAGTGAGTAGAAACAGATAAAGAAGAGATTCAGGCTGCTGCAAGTGTTTTTTAAGCATTATTTGATAGATAGTTTTCTTACTTAAAATCTTGTTGTCGTTTATCAATTTCTGCAAATAACCCTACAACAAAGCAGAGACTGATTTCTAGTCTTAACTGTACAGTATCTTGCCAAAATCCCTCAGCTGAGGAAGAGTTTGAACCTGCAAAGAAAGATTTCTGCCTTTTAGGCAGAGATGTAAAGCAGACAGGGAATGGTGAAACAAGGAGGGGAAAGGTAAAGAAGAAAGATGCTAAGAGAGAGAGAGAGAGAGGTATGGTGAAGATAGGATGAGAGAGAAAGATGGAAGGAGAGATAAGAGAAAACCAAACTGAAAGAAAGATGAGGGCTAGAGAAAGGACAAGGAGGGATTTAGTGGTCTGCGGTGGAATGTGCTTTGAGGGAACGATCACGGCCAACACACACAGACAGACACACACACACACCCAAATGAAACAATCTTTCTCTGCCTCTGGCCGTCCTCTACGCACACAGGAATCCTTTCGCACTTGTTCCTTTTCTTTTGCCACTTCCCTCTCTTTCTCTCTCGCTCTCTCTCACACACACACACACAAACAAACCTCGAAACCACACAAAATTACAAAGGTCTTGCAAAAATGCATACATACCTTATAAGCAATGACAAAATGTGGTGCACACGTTCTGAATCACAAGTACTGATACACTTGAGCTTATCAGCTTAATTTGCTCCCACGTGTACAGAGAACACACACATACGTGCACAGAGAGATGTAAACAGTGAACTAGCTGAAGGGTGTATTGTGGCAGGAAACGATGAGACACTATAAATGAGTCATAATTCTGAACACTTTTAATAATATATTTGTGTGCGTATGTCTAGTTAGAGAGAGAGCGGGTAACCTCTGTGTATATGTGCATATGGCCATGCCTCACAGACGTGTGTGTGTGTGTGTGTGTGTGCGTGCACTGCTTAATGCTGTTTTCTGACAACACTCCCTCAGGTTTACATGGGCCGTAACTCGTGCCAATTAATTACCAGCGTGTGTGTGAGTGTGAGATAGAGTTACACTCCATCAGTGTAATGAGTGAAAGAGAAGCTGTAACTAGACACTGGTCCTATCTGTAACTAACACCATGTTAGATACAGTCAGATGTTAACAGCCGTCATGTTAAGTCTCCGTGTACACAGCCTGTTGCTAACAAAGGAATCACATTACACTGTTGTTGAAATGAAGTGTATACATTTTATTTGTTAATTCTAATATCCACTGTAAATCCACTATAACACATCAGAGCAGTGCTTCCAAATTTACTTAGTTTCCCCATTTCTCAATCAACCATGTGTATGTGAATAATACTTTGGAAAACTTGATTCTGATGATGTAATTTCTTTGCTGCTTATCATCCAAGATGACATTTACGTGTTTTTTGTGGATGAATCAGTTTCCTTTGAATCACATTATCAGTCATATGGGTTTAAGGAAAGGAGTGATGTGCAACAAGGATCGTCGAATGGATCAGAACAAGAGAATTACAGGTACGCAGCAGGCATTAGATCAGATTTCCTAATGCTGTCACTAATTTAATTAGTTTTAGCCTTTGAGTGGGGACATTTAGTAGGAGTGTATTTGCTATGTCTACAATTAAAGACACAACAACTACAGCACCCACCATGTCCAGAAACCTCCTTTTTATAGAATTTCTGACATTTCTTTACATAGAGTATAAAATATGTGGATGGAAACTCAATTAATATCTATTTATTTCTTGGATACATGACCAACAACAGTGATGCTTCCAGTTTGATTTTAATGACTGCTATAATTAAAAGTCACTCTGAGGCAGTCTATACCACATCATGACAACCCATCAGCTCTAATAGCTATAAACACAATGGTGGTGTTAAAGGAAAATACAGAGGATCCTAATTATTTTGATATTTTAGTCTGAATCAAAGTGGTGGACAAACTAAATAAACAACTGGAACCCACTAGATGCACTGCATACTCTAAGTAGACAGACTGCTAGCATACAGAGGTGGACATACACGTGTTTACTCCCCATCCACAGGTTTAAATGGTTCCTCTTTCATAATTAAATTAATTAACAACTCAAACGGTTTCCATCTCGTTCTCAAGCGATGTTCAAATGTGCCAGGTAACAAAAGGTACAGTGGCCACAACAATGAGATTCTTGAGGGTAAACTGTAGTAAACTCAAATAGCTGGTTTTTATGTGTGCAGGATGGTGTTTACCGAGCTTTAATGATCTTTCCAAGATGATAAAAAGATGTTTATGAAGACTATTCATTCTGAGCACTGTAGTGAGTAGCATCATACTGAAACCAGATACTGGCAGACGGATTTGTTTGAGGGCCAAATATAAATCAATGCTTTTGTGCAAATGTAATTGATTTTTGTTTATACTCCTGCAATATGCCTGAGGGTCATACAATAGTTTACTCACCTTTTTATTTACCACAGCATCATTGCAGATAATGCCTGGCTGTAAACTACAGCTCCTGCAGGCCGAGACCATGTGACTAGAGGCTATGAAAAGGTTTCATCCTTACTCTTTATTGCTATAACTGTATTTATGGATATAGGATTTTACTTGTACATCCATCTCAGTTCACAGCTGGAGGTAAAGCTGAAGTATTGCATCCCACAAACAGCCACCCACCCAGCCAGCACACACCCATCCCGAAACCAAACAAACCCTCCAGCAGAGATTTGAATAGGATTCCAAACATGAACAAATGCCTTTTTTTTTGTATTCCGCTCTCTTTTTAGCAAACTTCTCTTCACTTTTCCTTTTTGTTTACTTTTCACCGTTGACAGCCTGTCATTCTGCTCATTTTCCTTTACTGCCTATTCTCTTTGGCTATAGCCTTTTACTGTCATTTCTCTTCTATATTTATTTACATGCAAGACAAATATGCCAAAGTGAGGTGGTGAGAAATGGAGGAGACACACAAGCAGACAAATAGAAGGATGTAATGTGGAGAATAGAAATGGGGCTGTGTGAAGTGTAACTAAGAGGTCATGTATTTTACCCTGTGTCAACCAAACAATCAGCGGAACATATGTATCTCTAACCAGTTATTGTAGAAGACCAATAAGATTTTCCATTAAACAGTAATAAGATCTGAATGAATGAATGGATGACAGAGGTAACTAAGGAAGGATGTAGGGAAGGAAGCAGACATTATAAGGCTATTTCAACAAATCACATTCAAATAAATGAGTCATTAACAGTGTTCTGCCATAGCAAAACTAAATAAACAGAATGATATATACAGCACAAATGCCGGAGTCACTCCGAGCTGGCATTGGGCAAGAAGCAAGGTGTCACAGGTCTGACACACAGAAATAGACAACTATTCACACTCACATTCGCACTTTTGGTGACTGCATGTCTTTGGACAAGAAGACGCTGGAGACCCGAAGAGAACCCAAGCAGATACAGTGATAATATACAAACCTGGGACCCTTTCGCTGTGAGACCAATACATCATCGTGTCGTCCAGCACCAATGACCAGTTAGCATAATAATGCTAATGTGCTTTTTAATGTGCTTCCTATTTTTAATGCAGTGCTATTGTATGCTCATGGTCATCTGTTTTAGTGAAGTTAAACAACACCATTTATGCACTGAAATCCCAAAATAAATGTTAATGAACTCTAAATAATGTTTTAATAGAAAAAAGGTTGTTTAAATGTTTAAACCCTACCAAAACAGTTCATGGAATTAAACTAACATCAGTAATGAAATGTGGTAATTAGTTTTTCTGTTTTTCCTGTGAAAACTGTATTGTAATTGCATGATTTCATTGCACCATCCTAAAGATAGAAAGTTGTGTTTGTTTTTTTAATAAAAAGGCAGTAATGTTTGGAGGGAAGAGAGTGTGAGGGGACAGGTGGTTTTGAAAAAATGTCAAAGAATAACATTTTATCACTGAATTTGATATTCTCCTCAGGCTGCTCTCTGCAACTCCAAAACCTTCCACCACCTCCACGGTGTCACAGCCAGGGTGCTGTCTTGAGTCCCACTAGCTGACAGAACACTATCCCGGGGCTGATCTCCTGTCACAGCCCCAAACCTTCAGCTCCTTTGCGGCTCTGGGGTTATGAATAAAAAGGCGTCAGCTCAAATGTTGGCTCTTGTAGAAGTGACAGCGTCATCATTTGAATGTGACCTAGGGGCCCAACAGGCTCTATTAGAGAACTAGGATGTGTGAGGGCATGAGGGAGAAAGCTGTCAACTTAAAATGTGGAATTGTCAATAGTTTGTGTGTGTGTGTGTGTGTGTGTGTGTTCAGCATGACAAGTCTCTGTATATTTGTGTAAGCCATAACCAATGATAATAAGTATTGGTTTTCCGAAGGATTTTGACTTGTTTAGCTCTGGCTTAAAAAGAAAAATTAAACATTATAAAAATGAAATGTACACCTGCTCAAATATGGTGGTCTTTAGGCCTGTATGTGAGGAAAGCAGCAAGGCTAAAATAGGCATTTTCACCTCCCACTGCATGTTTCTAGGATTAAAAGAATGTCCTTATAATATTTTCTCTTCAATCAAAAGCTTCAAAACACTGTGTCTTGTGCAGTAGAAATGTACAAAATAAATGTGATTAAAAAAAGGGAAATGCATTAATAATTTATACAGCATTTAAATCTTTTGTTAAACTACTCATTAAAAAGCTACTGTATCTTAAAACTGATGGCCGGAGTTCAGAAAATGTACTTTCCACTGAGTGCGCCACTTTTGGCACCTCATGAACTTTCCACTAGTGTCACAGTGTAGAAAAATATAAGAGGCAGAAACTACTGTTTATAGGTAGTTTTAGGCATCTATTGATGTTATTGACCCAGTAGATTTAATTTTGCCACTAGGCTTATTTGTTATAATAACTGGTAGTATAAAGCATCATCATCTTTACAGTAGATTGTTTATTAATCCCAAGGCAAATTCATGAAAGAAATACATCTGAACTAGAACAAGCTACAATAAATAAACTTCAGACATGTTATAATTGACAGGCTGCCACCTGGATTGGTGCCATATTTGTTTTCTTTAATGGACTGTTTATTGCAACTTCTCCTGAATGTGACTGGCTGTTTTTATTTTCTTTTTACCTGCTCATTAAATCTTTTCCACTAGTTACTTTTTACTTACTCTTTTTTTTTTTTATTCTCAAATGTGTGACTACTATAAAGAGTCATTATATATGCTTTATACCTTTCTTTTCCTATGCATGCATACAGTAAGTGTGGTATGATGCCA
Source organism: Helostoma temminkii (assembly GCA_900302695.1). Lineage (NCBI taxonomy): Eukaryota > Metazoa > Chordata > Actinopteri > Anabantiformes > Helostomatidae > Helostoma > Helostoma temminkii. The sequence continues at coordinate 147,849 of OMLM01020076.1, read as the reverse complement.
GTCGCAGCAGTTGAGTGTGTGTTAAGTAGGGAGGAATGTGGGCATTTGCTGATTCCCTTTTTGCTGTGGGTGGGCCTCAGTGTGTTGTGCCAGGCAGTGAAGGACACCAATCCAGTTGACCGCTCTAATCCCTCCATCCTTCATTTCTTTTTCGCCAGGCCTTTCATTTTTCTGCCTGAAGTTTCATGTACTTGCTTGAAATGTTTCTCATTTTGCCTTGGCAGACCACATGGTTGCAAAAAGAAGGAAGAAAGAGGAAAAGTGCGCAGACGTGGGAAGCTTTGCCCGACAGAGACAGGAAATTCAGCGCCAGTAGAGACGAAAAGAGAGATGGAGGGAGGGCAGGAGACTGAGCGAGTAGAGATGGAAATGGCCCAGTGGAAACCATGATGTCATCATTAGTGAAGTGCGACCATCCTGCAGTCACATTGGCACCACATGGATGCGAGGGAAATACACATAAAGCACATACACATAAAATCTTTCTGTTGCTGTCTCTAACTGATCACAGCTGCTGCAAGAAACAGCGCAGCCATTGTCACTCTTTACCTCCATCGTGTGTGCACACACACACACACACAGCGCATGCACAGCAGATGAGTATTAAAACATCCATATGCTTAAGTCTCGTTGAAGCGAGACGCTGAGGGACAAAATCATTTAAAGCTGCACTAAGCAAAATATCGCTGGGGAAGTGCTTTTTTTTAACATCATTATATTTTCATCAGCAATCTCTCAGTTAAGTTAGAATACAAACTTTAACGAAATCAAAGAAATACATTCACCCAATAGCAAAAGAATGTGATGCTGCCACGAGCTGCCTAAATGGTGGATTGTGTAATCAAGATGGATATGTGCGAGAGAAAATGTACATTTAAAAGCAACATACAAAATTGCCTCTTCTCAGCATGAATAATTGTTAGTGCATCTGACTCTCTCTGTAAAAGATTAAACAAAAGCCTGAGTAACGTTTCAGCATTCTTTCTTTCTATTTTTAGAAAAGACACACACATGGTGATTAAAACCAGAACTGGCAGCTCTGAATGAGGTTGTTTCTCTGTCTCATGGGACTCCTGAGAGTAGGAAAAACAAGCTAGCTGGGTGGGGAGACTAAACATGGGCTAGCAGGCTGATGCTTGTAACTGAAAAACAACAAGTTAACTCATTAAGTGTCAATTAAGGAATGACAGAGCTGGAGCAACATGTAGACAAAGACACAATCGATGTGTTTGTGTGTGTTTAGTTAAAGGTTGGAAGAGGGTTGACTGGCAGCTTATGGGATGAGATCGCTTTCTTTAATCAAGAGCGTAGTTGTTCAATTTGAGAGCACACTTTAACGATGTAATGTTCAGATTCTGTTATGCTTTCTCTCAAAACCCTTTCCTCGCATTCAAAATGTCTCTGCTCGCGTTCAAATCTTTTTTTGTGCTCTCAGATTTCCTGCTCTTTGCACAGTTTTCCAGTGCTCCTGCTCAAATCCAAATAGGATGCCAGGGCTAGCTGACCAATGACATTATCGGTTACATTGCGGATGAGCGGTTACTTTTCCTATAAGGAACAGAAGAAAAGTATCCCATCATGCATTTCGTACCATTTAGCAACAATAGCAAATTAACACGCGAAT